>QAOC01011664.1:65814-82020 GCA_003255005.1 Begonia fuchsioides | reverse complement strand
TTTCTCTCTCTTCAGCACGAAAATGGCTGATCATCAGCCATCCTCCAATATTTCTAGATGGTTCATGGGGTGAAATTACTATTTTGCCAAATTTATCTATTTACTTTTACCATTTTACCATAACCTGCTCTATTATTTGCTAAAATACCTTCATTATCATTATTTAAATCATGTTTAGCTTAACTAATTAATTCACATTAGTTCTAAGCTAATCCTCAGGGTTAACTTAATTAATCATGATTAGTAAACCTTAATGATCCCATAATTTTTACTAATTATGTCTTAATCATGATTTGATATTAATCCTATAGTGACATGTGTCATACTCCAATTCGCTTTCTTTTCTTACTCATAATTCAGTATGTATGACTTCAAACAAATTTCTAGTTGAAGCATTAGATAGCGTAAAAACACTTAGTTTTACACTGATATTACAGATAAAGAATAAGTACCATTTACCAAAAATAGGTGATCTATTCGATCAACTCATAAGTTCATGGGTTTATTCAAAGATAGACTTACGTTTGGGTTATTATTAGCTTAAAGTGAAGTCTAAGGATATTCTGAAGACAACATTTCGTACGAGCTATGGGCATTATGATATTTTGCTAATGTCCTTTGGATTAACAAATGCGCCTGCATCATTTATGGACTTAATGAACAGAGTGTTTCGAGAATATTTAGACAGATTTGTAATCGTCTTTTTGATGTTATCCTCATCTATTCTAGAAGCAAAGAAGAACATGGAAAGCATTTGGAGGCTATTTTAGATAAATTGCAAAAGTTATATGCAAATTTCCACTCCTTGTGGTCATCCTTCAAACTTAAAATCACACAAAAATAGAGGTAAAGAGGAAGGTGGGGAGGGATTTATGGCTCTGATACCAAATGACACGGAATGAAGGGGGTTTAGATTTAGGAAGAGGGAGGATAGTCGGTTAGGGTTTGTAAGGGAAGAATATTCGGTATTCCAGAATCGGGATCGGATTCTGAGATGTGATAACTCGACGAAGAGATCGAGTTTTGGGTTGAAATTTTGAGGGGAACTTTGGGTTTAGATTGAGTAATAATCTCTAAAAAAGAAGGAAATCACGAGAGGGGATTGGTCGGAATACAATGGAACAATAACGGTGGTCTGGAGGTGGCTGGAAATGCTGGACAGCGGAGGAGATGAAAATGCAAACAAAATAAACGATGGAATGAAGAGCTTATGACCTTCAAGCTCACCCTACGTCCTTGAAGAAGGCTGAAGACTTTGAAGCAAGAAGAGAACCCCAGCTCGGAGGAGGAATTCCTTGAAGAACCACGGTGGCCGGAGGATTGCCGGCTGCAGGTTGAAGTTGGAAAATGCCCCGGGAGAGAGAGAGCTAAAAGCTACTTTAATTCAAATTCCAAAAAAATGTCTTACAATCACGCCTGGGGGAAGAATTTATCTGCTGAGAAGAGTGGGAAAAAAAGAGGGAAAATTGAGGGCTAAAGGCATGCAACTTGCATGCTGGAAATTGAAATAAAATGCGGGAAATTTTGGACCAATGAGATTGAAAGAATGTGAAAGTCACGTGGTCTTGAATCTCTTCAGCCAATTTTCCCTTCTTCCTTGGCCCAAATTACCCTTCTCTCAGCCGAAAATCCCTCATGCAAAAACCCCATGCTAGCATGCAAAAATAACCAAAATGAACCTAGCCGAGAAACCCTCTCGGGTTCTCCAAATGTCCACGTAAAAATTCATGTAAAATTAATCTAAAAAATGCAATAAAATTGCTTTAATCCTTAGAAAGGTTGATGAGTTGAGTCGTGGGATGATTGTGCACGATTGCATGTGACACCAACTCGCCATGCAAGGTAAACGAAATAGGGTTCGGGTGCGGGCTCGAATCCGGCGGTCTCGGTTTTAGGTTGCAAATTCACCTCTTCTCCATGCCAAATTATCACGTGTTTTGGCCTTGTTTGATCCTTCAAAGTTGGCTTAGAAATGTCTACCTCTTTTGCCTCATATATTGCGACGCATCCAAAGTTGGAATGGGCTGCGTCTTGATGCAGGATGGGAAGGTAATTGCCTACGCCTCAAGACAGTTGAAGAGTTAAGAGCAAAACTACCCTATGCACGATTTGGAGCTTTCTGCGGTAGTTTTCGCTTTAAAGGTTTGGAGAAATTATATTTATGGCCAATCTTGCGAGATCTTCTCCGACCATAAAAGTTTGAAGTATTTGTTCTCCCAAAAATAATTAAATATGAGGCAAAATAGGTGGCTCGAATTTGTGAAAGATTACGATTTCGAGATCAAATATCATCCTGGAAAAGCCAATGTGGTCGCTGACGCCCTTAGTAGGAAGTCAACGGCAATGTATCCCACACTAACGGCAATGTCGGTACGACTACAAGAGAAAATGAAAGGGTTTGAACTTGAGATAGTAAATGACCTAACTTCTACACTTATGGCATTGATGATTAAGCCTAATATTCTAGAGAGAATTAGAGAAACCCAGCAAGATGATCCTCTATACAAGAAGTATGCTCTAGGCAAGGAGTTGATTTCTTCTAAGTTACACTACTCGAAGGACGGCACACTAAAATACAAGAATAGATGGTACGTGCCAGAAAGTTCAACCCTATGAAAGGACATCTTAAATGAGGCTCACTGTTCTATATTTTCAATGCATCCGGGAAGCACCAAGATGTATCACGACTTGAGGCAATACTATTGGTGGCCAGGCATGAAGGAGGTCTACGCCTTGTATGCCAGCAAGTCAATGCTGAGCATCAGAGGCCTGCTGGAACGTTGCAAAGTTTACCTATTCCGGAATGGAAATGAGAACATATAGCGATGGACTTCGTGATGGGATTGCCCACTACAGCCAAAGGTCATGATACTATATGGATTATGGATTAGTGCTTAGGGCTTAATGCTTAGAACTTCGGGCTTAAGGCATAGGGCTTAGCACTTAGTGTTTAGGTATTGGGCCTTAGTCTAATAGCTTTGGGCTAAATTCTTAGGGCATATGACTTAAGGCTTTATGCTTAGGGCTTTGGGCTTAAAGCTTTTGACTTTAGACTTTAGGCTTTAGACTTTAGGATTATGGCTTTGAGCATTGGGATTAGGCACTAGGGATTAGAGCTTAGGGCTTGAGTGTTAGGGCTTAGTGCTTAGGGCTTACAACTTAGGGCTTTTGTGATAGACTTTGGGCTTAGGGCTTAGGCTTAGGGTTTAGGGCTTTCGCATTAGGAGGTTAGGGCTTTAGTCTTAGCAGTTAGCTTTGGGCTTGCAGTTTAGGGATTAGCGATTAGGGCTTGATGCTTAGAACTTGGGGCACAGGGCTTAGGGCTTAGTGTTTAGGGCTTAAGAATATGGTCTTAGTTCTTATAGCTCAGGACTAAGTGCTTAGGGCATATAACTTAGGGCTTTATGCTTAGGGCTTTGGGCTTAGAGCATTTGACTTTTAACTTTGGGCTTTGGGATTTAGGTTTTGAGCTTTCATCTTAGGCATTAGGGATAAAGGCTTAGAGCTTTAGGTTTTGGTCTTTAGGCTTAGGGATTAGGGATTAGGGCTTTTGTCTTTGTGCTTTGGGCTAAGAGATTAGAGCCTAGGGCCTAGGGCGTAGGGATTTTATTAGCTCATAGGTCTTTTAGCTTAGGACTTAGTGCTTAGGGCTTAGAGATTAAGGCCTAGCACTAACGGCTTAAGGCTTAAGGCCTAGCGCTTAGGGTTTAGGGCATATGGCGTAGCGCTTAGGGCTAATGGTTTAGAGCTTAGGGATTAGGCCTTATGGCTTAAAGCTTAGGTATAAGAGCTTAGAGCTTAAAGCTTTGGTATTAGAGCTTAGAGCTTAAAGCTTTGGGATTAGAGCTTATAACTTAGTGCTTATAGCATAGGATTTAAGGCATGGGGATTATTGATTTGGGTTTAGGGCTTTTCACTTAGGACTTGGGCTTAGGGATTTAGAGCTTAGGGCTTAGTACGTAGGGCATAGGGCATAGGGTTGGCGGTTTAGGACGTAGGGCATAGGGTTTAGGTCTTACGACTTAGGGCTTAGGGCTTAGGGCTATGAGCTTAGGACTATGGACTCAGGGCTATTAACTTAGGGCCTTTGGCTTATTGATAGGACATAGGGTTCGCTTTAGAGAGCCCAAAGCACTAACATAGCTTCAGTTACATATGGCTTTTTGGGTCAAAATATTGACAAAATCCTAGTAATTACCTTTTTAACCATCCCTAAAAATTTCATCTCCAAAAACTATTTTCTCATCTAGACCAAACCGGCACTTAAACCGATTCACTTGCCCTTACACCACCAAATTTCTGTATGATATTACTTAGGCCTTTGGGCCTAAAGGCCTTGGGCTTTTCATTTAGGGCTTATGAGTTATGGCGTAAGACTTAAAGCTTAGGGTTTAGCACTTAGGCTTTAGCCTTAGGACCTTTCGCTTAGGTCTTAAAGCTTAGGGCCTAGGGCTTATCATTTAGAGTTTAGACATTAGGGCTTTCTCTATAACACTTAACTTTTTGATGTACAATAACATTATGTGAATATAATGTTTTATGAATGAAATGTGTTAAGAAAAGATAAATATGGAGACAAAATTACACCTTAGAAGTAATGAATTGACGAATCAGAAACAATATTGGTATTTACCTGATTCTAAGGTTTTATGGGCTTCTAATGGAGTTGATTTCTTCTAATGGAATTTAATAGATTAGTAGATGAAACTACAGCAATAAGAATTTCTTGATTTAAAAATGTATAGAGAAAGTTATGAATCTTAGACCCCAAAGGTTGGAACAAATACTGGGTTAGAATTTTGTAATAGAGCAGTTTCTGTGTTATGATCATATCAGGCCTTAGAAGAGCATAAATGGAAATGTATTCTTCTACAAAGTTGTAGTAGACGTCAAGATAAAAAGGTTTATAGGTAGATAAATTCTATTAGACTTCTGGACAGGAAGTTATGTTTATTTGAAGTTGCTAAAGTAAAATCAGACTATAGAAATATAAATTTTGAGTGATATTTGTTATTTTGTATATTTAATTATGTTAAACTCATAAATTGAAGTTTAAGTCTTCTACAAAGTTACAAAAGACTTAATAAGGAAAAGTTGAGTTTTTGAATTATTAAAATCAGAGTTGTGGAACGAAAGTTATGAAAATTTTAAAAGGGGTCACCCCTTGAAACTCTCGGGTTTTATTAAGGGTTGACACCTTGAATGAGAAGTCAAAATCTTATTGCTGAAATATTAACTTTTCAGTGAAATTTTAGGAAAGTAAATCCATGATTAATTAAGGATGGACAAATAGAGAAGTGCCACATGAAAAGGATGGTGACACTTCATGCATGAAGACGTGATGAGCTTGGATGGTCACACCTCATGCTTGAATCACATGACTCTTCACCTTCCAAATGAATAAAATTTATTTGAATCTTCAGCTATTAGCCACAACGACTCTCAGCTCTCTCTTCTCCCTAAAATCCTCTCCAAATTCGTGTGAGAAAAATTAGGGTACAAAGTTTTAGTGTTTAGTACAAGAATTTTGGTATTTAAGGGTTAGAAGTGCAAGAGGAAGGAAGACCACGAACTTAACCTTGAGGTACAAAGTTTGTTACTCAGCAGCACCTACTTTTGTCCTAGGTTGGACTATAAGTGATGGAAATGACGTTATATGGTTAAAAATGCATGAAATTGTAAAGATAGTTTATGAGTATACAAATTATAAGTCATGTTACCCGGTTTCTGGAATGTAAGTTTTACGAAATCTTCGAGTTAGAAATTGGTCATGATGTCTTCTAATGAGCCAACACTATAAGGTTAAAATTGGTACCTTAAGTGTTTTGATTAGAGTTATTTCGATAAAGTTATGGATGCCAAAAGTTTTTGGTAAAACAGGGTATTCCGAGTTTGGCTTATATTATTTTATTTGATGATGTTAAAGTATATAAGCAAGCTCATTAGATCATTAAGAATTCAGAATACCAAAGCTAAGAAATTCAAGTAAGTAATCCTTGCATGTGTTTTGCCCCTTGTGAGACTACATCACAAAGGATAGGACATAAGAATGATGTGTTTGATTACTTAGATATCTATTAAGTAAAAATGTCTTAGGAGTTATTTTTTTTTATGATAATGTTATTAATGATATTCTGTTAGGGTGTATTGCGTCGTACACCGACCCAAGTGCTTTGGGTTTGACTGGGGCTTGATTGACATTGTTTGATGTTTATGTATTATCATAAGTCAAGAGTTAAGTTAAGTCAAGTTTTTTAGGAATGTTTATTACTGTTGACTTAGGAGATGTTTGATGCATTATGTTGCTTGTACTTCAATTATATTATCATGTTATTCATATATATAAATCATGTCCATGCATCATGTTTTATGAAAGATACGAAAATATTTTCTCATGTGTGTTTTTCAAATGTCACCCAACGAATGATGAAGGTGGTATGAGACACATTCATCATTGAATGCATAAATGTACGAAAGTAAAAATCAAGTTATGGAAGAAGGTGGAATTGGCTGCCTCATGGAGGCCATATGGTGCCTATTTATCTTCATACGATGTGAAGCCCACACATGTCAAGTTAAGTCAAGACAATGATAATAAACAAAATGAATGTGCATATTTTTGAAAAACGTCATGCTCATGTTAGGCATATATGCTCATTTGATTACTTACTAAGCTTTAGGCTCATAGGTTATGCTTTGTGATGTTGGTGATGAAGATGAAGGTAAGAGACTTAGCCCTCCCTGTTTGATGTAACGATCATGCCGACCGGTGAGGATTTCAAGATGTACATTTGAAGTATTTTGGAATGTTTACCTTGAACAATGATGTGTTTTAAAAGTTTAGTTTTGTTAAATGATGCTTTGAAAAGTTGTTTATTATGTATTTACACGTTTTGGTTAAACTATATGTTATATGAGCTCTGTGATTTTTATTTGATGGATATTTTGGTTAACAATGTCTTATTTCAAGTAAATTTTGGGTTTATTACGATTTCTATTTAAAGTCTTGTTAGGCCTTGAAAAGACCTAATATTTCACGGGATTTTATTGATAAATTGCTTGTGATCATATAATGTTTTATTCAAAAATCGGATTTTTAGGCAAATATCGCGGAAATGCCGCAGCTCGCAACAGCATCTAAAAACGCAGATTTTACGTGATTTTCAACAATATTTCTAGATTTCGTATTTTCACAATATTTTGTTTAGATGCAGTTGCCAAGTTTAAAGATGGATTGCAGAGCAAGAAAGAAGCTGGAAGATCACGAAAAAGAAGAAAGAATCAACTCAAAATCATATTTGGAAACAAGAATATCTTGAAGATTTGGAAATCTTTCCTAATCTCAACTACCTTCCAAATCTACCCAAATCTTCCTCCAAACTCGCAACCTCCTCTCAGATCTGCTACAGCCGAACGAAGACTACTTAAAGAAAGGTGAATACCACGAATTAAGGGTGTTAGAATTAGAGAACAAGCTTGCGATCAAGCCCGGGCGTAAATCCGTGGAAGAGGTCGGTGACGGCGATTACGACGGCGAGGGAACGGGGCTGTGTGAACAACGGTTTCCGACGGCGAGGACCAAAATTCTCTCCTTTGCTTTTCGTTTTAACTTTCATCGATTTTACAAGTCTTGACAGCATAAGTTATTGAGTTGTTTAGTTTTAATCAAAATCTGAATTTTTTATGTTGATTTGCTTAAGTCAATCATAGTTAGTTCTTTCCGAGGTTAATTCTAATTCTCGATTCGACCACCACTTTACTTTTATGCACTTTATTTTCTGCAATTTAATTCTTGCATATTAGATTAGATGAAAACTCAATCAAATGATGAAAAACCTATTCTTTATTCTTTAATTCTTTTTGTAAATATTTAAAGCTAACATTTTTAGTTTATTTCTTTTACTTTGCAATTATTTCTCTAAATTGAAAGTTGACTTGTCCTCGTGGGATCGATATTTTTATTACTACGTTGCGATACGTGCACTTGCGTTTATTTGCGATTACATTTTCAAACAACAAGTCTTCCCCTGTGTTTTCACGAAAAAGAATTCAAGAGGAACATTTTTAAAGAGAGAAAAATTTTACCGCGATCATTTTTAAGTAAAGTTTTACGGGGTGTGACATTCTCCTTTGTGCTTTGCTCTTAGGGCGCAGGGTTATGGCTTAGATCCTATGGATTAGGGCATAGGGTTTAAGGCATAGAGCTTTGGGGTTAGGGCTTAAGCTTTAGGCCTTATGGCTTTGGGCATGTTTCTTAGGGCTTCTTACTTAGAGCTTTGGGTTTTGCGCTTTGTTATAAGGGCTTAAGGTGTATGGCTTAAGGCATAAGGCGTAGAACTTAGGGCTTTGGACTTACGGCTTACGGCTTATGTCATATGGCTCTTAGGGTGTAGGGTTTATGCCTTAGGTTGTATCGCGTAGAGCGTAGGTCTTAGGGCTTAGGGCTTAGTACCTAGGGCTTTGTGCTTGGAGCTTTAGGCTTAGGGATTTGAGTATTGTGCTTTGTGCTTCTTCTAAGGGCTTAGGGCATAAGACTTATGTCGTAGGGCTTAGGGCTTACAAATTAGTTCATAGGGCTTAGGGCTTAGAACTTAGGCCTTAGAGCTTTGAGCTTAGGGCTTATGGCTTAAGGCTTAGGGCTTTGGGCTTTGGGCTTACGGCTTACACTTTTGGCTTAAGGCTTACGACTTAAGTTTTAGAGCATTATGGTTAGGGCATTGGGCATAGCACTTTAGGATTATAGATTATGGCTTAGGGCATTGGGCATAGCACTTTAGGATTATAGATTATGGCTTAGGGCCTTTGGCTTAGGGCTTTGCCCTTTAGCTTATTGATAGGGCATAGGGCTTATGGCTTACGGCTTAGTGCTTTGGGCTCTCGGCTTAGGGATTTGGGCTTTGTGGTTTATGCTTTGTTCTAAAGCATTAAGGCCTAAGGCATATGGCTTAGGGCATAGAGGATAGGGCTTTGGGCTTTGGGCTTTGGAATTGGGGCTTAAGCCTAAAGGCTTAGAGCTTAGGATTTAGGGCTTAAAGCTTAGGCCTTGGAGTTATGGTTAATGACTTAAGGCTTAATGCTTAAGGCTTAGGACTTATGGGTGTGGGCTTAGGGAATATGTCTTATGAGATTTGGAGTTTGGACTTTTGGCTGTTGGCTTAGGGCTTTGCCCTTAAGGAGTATGGATTAGGGGTTAGAGCTTATGGCCTAAGGCTTAGGGCTTAGAGCTTTGGGCATATGCTTAGGGCTTAGGGCTTTGGGGTTTGGGCTCAAGGCTTTTGGCTTAAGGTTTTGGCTTAGGGCTTAGAGCTTCGGCTTAAATTATGGTTTAGAGCTTACGTCGTAGGGCTTGGTCTCCTTTCAAATTCGACCATGCATATCCATGTTGGTTCAGATTTCCAGCTGAAAAGAAGAGCATCGTGACCTTCCATTTCAAATTGGCACGCATAAAATCCCTTGATGCCCGGACTTGGTCAAGCCGCGCACGCACTCCCTCTGACAGCCGAAGGTCTTCCCTCGGTCCACCACGGTCTCTTTTCAAATTCAGCTGCGCATATCTTATTTGATTCGAACCATCAGCTGAAGAGGAGCACCTTGGTCTCATCTCAGCCAAAGAAGATCTTCTCCCGGTTGATCCAAGACGTCCGACACATCCAAGGGCTTAGTTTTATTCTTTCTCGTTTTTATTTTTAAATGTTATTTAAGTGTATCAGCCTTCATTGGAAAGGCAGAGAGAATTTGAATAAAAATTATGCTACGTACCTTCTTCCTAACCAGTTGAAGCTCTTTCTGACGTTCACTTCTCCGGTGAGTCACAAGGGCCAAGCACGTCAACCCTTACACGTACGATCGGTTCGTCACATCCGATTGCGGGTAAGGTCTACCAACCGGACACTTTGTTTGCTCAAGTGTCCGATTTGCCCAACCCACCTTTAAACCAAAAGCTCTTCCGAGCCCATTTCCTTCCCCGAGCTAACACTTCCCTCCCATTGTCCGATTTCATCCATCCGTCGATCATCTGAGCCAATCCATTATCCCCTCGAGCCATTCCTTCATTTTCCACTTCAAACACTCACATTTCCCTTCCATTTAAATCTCCCATCGTAAAATCCCATTCGCCCGAACCATTTTTCCCGTGCGCCGCACTCACCCTCAATCCGAGCCCCGCGTGCGCGCACCAGTCCGACCCACGACGTGCCGACCGTACCCGGTGGCACATCATGCCCCTTCAGCCTGTTTTGAAACATGGAATAAGGAGACTGATTAGAGACATCGGGGGCCCATCACCGAGTTCTAATAGGTAAATCAAATGATTAGAGACATCGGGGCACAACGCCCTTTATCTATTCTAAAATTTTAAATAGGTAGGATGACGGGGCTGCTTTGTTGTGCTGCGCCATGACATTGAGAGCTCCAAGTGGGGCATTTTTGGTATTTATAAGTGGCAATGCGAGATGAACCAAAAGCCGAGTCAACTGCGAGCTAACCTAGAACCCACAAAGGGTGTTGGTCGATCAAGATAGTAGGACGGAGGTCATGGAATTCGAAATCCACTTAGGAGTGTGTAACAACTTACCTGCCAAATCAACTAGCCTCAAAAATAGATGGCGCTGAAGCGAGCGACCTACACCCGGCCATCAATGCAAAGGTCGCTGCAAAACTTTTGGTGTGACCTTGGGCAGAGCGGCCGTCAGTGTAGATCTTAGTTGTAGTAGAAAATATTTAAATGAGAACTTTGAAGGCCGAAGAGGGGAAAGATTCAATATAAATAGCACTTAAACATAAGTTAGTTGATCATGAGAGACAGAGCAATCTCGTCTGACAGTGCCCAGCACTCGAGCATCAAAAGGAAATCAGGTTAAATTTCCTAACATGGGACGTGGCGGCTGACAGTAACGTTATGATGTGCCACTGTTGGCACAAATTGAAGAGGACCCTAGAAGAATCATCACAAGGAGCCAGACTCGCAAATTGACTAACTTGTTTGCTCGTTTTGTAGGTAAATATTTGGAGAATGTAGGAGATGAAGAAGCTACCCTGAAGGACGAGGAATTGTCATACCATTTGATTACTTGGCAGCAAGATAATTGGTCCAGCCAAGCCATCAGAATATCGAGCACAGTGGCGGTCGAACTAATCCGCCCTTGATCAACAACTCACACGTTTTTTTTTGTTGTCCACCATGTTTTAAGACAAAGTATGAGGTGGAGAGCTACTTCTGGGGTCCCACAATCTCTTTTGCAGCCACCAGTTTAGTGTTACCAAGTTACCTCCTTTTTTAGCCAATCAGATGGAAGTTTGCAAGTCTCCTTTTGTTCCCTTCTACCCAATCCATTTTTCACATTAAAATTCAGTCATCCCTTGATAAGTTTTCAGCCTATTATCACCTTTTCCTCATCCAATCAGATTTCAACAAAATCCCTGCAAGCCCACCATCTTTGCAGCCATTTAGTGAAAGGCTTACATCCTTCTTATCACCTCCAACTCTTCCAATAACATGTGAGCATGCAACCTGCCAGCCCACAATGGGAGGAAACCATCTATGAGCATTCACATTACTTTTTCATCTGAAAAATACTTTGCAGTATACTTTTTGTTAACATGTTTTAACTAGAATTGAAGCAAAAAACGTGATGGCTGTAATTCAGAGGCTATATAAGCCTTCCTTAGCTCATTTTGTAAGGGGTTGTTGAACATATAATATGGAGAGCATTTGCTGCTTTTGTTGAGGAATCCTCCAAACAGCCTTGTAATTTACCCGGTGAGTAATATCTGTGTGTTTGTAAGTTTTATTATCTTGTTGCTAGTTGTGAAATTAGTAACTTGCTGCAATCTTCCCCACTTCGTGCAAGAGGGATACGAGTGTAAGATTTTAAAATTTGTTCTTCGTTTCGTCAATTCAACACCGTTCGTGTTGTGTCGTGCTATACCGTTGGCGATATTGCAGCAAGTTACTAAACGTCATTCCCTGCCCGATATTATACTCTAAGTGTTAGCATGATGACGAGGAGTACAACCAATACCCAACAAGCCCGTGAAACCAATGAACAAGCACAAGCTACCACTAGTCGAGTGGCTGAACCGAGTCTGCAAGGCCAAATTGATGATTTGTCTACCGTTCTCCAGCGACTCATGGGGGAGGTAAGGGAGTTAAATAGACAAATTCCTCGAGCCCCAAGGCCCCGAGGAAGAACTAGAAATGCGAGGAGAAGAGTTCCACCGACCGATTCTGAGGAAGAAGTTTCGTTTGATCCTCAGCCATTTCTCACATTTTTCAGATAGATTTTAGGATGAATTTACCTTTTAGTCCAACTTATCCTTTTAGGTTTACCATTTTGCCCTTATATGTCTCTTTAATTGCTAAAATACTACAATTATCACCATTTAATCATACATACTTTAATTAATTAATCTAGATTAGTACTAAGCTAATCCTTAAGATTAACATAATTAACCANTGTATGGTTATTTACTGAGCCTTAAGCTCATTAGATTAAGCTTTGTATTGTAGGTGATGAGATTAGTGGTGAGGAGGTTTTTCCTTATCATTGATACAACGTGGTGGAGGAGGTATAGCCAGTGCAGATGCTTGGATCGTTAAGTTACGACCGGTGGGAGATGTATTTTGATGTTTAGTGTTTTGAAATGTGTAATGTTTAAAAGAGATTGATAATACATATTTATCAAAGTTTGTAAATTAACCTTATGTTTTGAACAAATAGAATGTTTAATTAAGAAGTTTTATATGGTTAATTGGTGTTCTTATCAAATGGATTTAATTATCATTAAGTCTTCCGCTGTAATTTTTATAAAATGTGTTAAAATAGTATTTTCTTATGAATAAAAAGAAAGTATGAAAATTGGGATGTGACAAGTATGGTATCAGAGCCCACCAGGTTTTAAAATCGGTTATGTAGACTACTTAACGATACAAGTGTCGCACAGGAATACTTCTCTCACTGTAAGTATTGTTTGATGTGAAATGTTTAATTGTGTTTATATGCATTGTATGTGATAATGTTAGGATTAGCTGAAATCATGACGAGAGGAAGAAGACCCGCTAATGAGGGGACTAGTAGTGGAGATGTGGTTGACAAGTTAGTGCATATGATTGGTAGACAATTTGAGTACTTGGAAGATTATAGGACAAGGGATGCACAAGGAAGTGATCGAAGAAATAATCAAGGAGAAATGAGTTGTGAAAGATTTCGTCGTCTTCACCCGCCATGTTTTAATGGTCAGTCAGCGGATCCAACATATGCCGAGGAATAGGTTCGAAAGTTAGAAGATCTATTTGAGTATGCCAAAATAGAAGGTGGGGATAGAGTAACATGTGCTGTGTTTATGTTAGAGAATGATGCCCGGTTTTGGTGGGATACAATAAAGGCAACTACCAATGTGAAGGAAATGACTTGGGAGCAATTTAAGACAGTATTCAACAATAAGTATTTTAGTAGAGCAGTGCGTACATCGAAGATGGTGGAGTTTATTCAATTAAGACAAATCGGGACGGTAGCTGAATACATACAGCGGTTTGAAGCACTATCCAGGTTTGCTCCACACTTGGTTGCTAATGATGAACTACAAGTATACCAATTTACTCAAGGAGTGGAGATAGGGATATATCGAGGAGTAAAGATATCAGGTACGGAGAATGTAACATATGCCAGTGTGGTAACTAAAGCGTCAGAGATTGAGGAGGCCGAGGTAAAATTTCAAAAGCAAAGGGAATCTCAACGGTTCTTCAAACCGGTTCAACCTCAACAAGATAAAGTATGACAACAATCAAGAGGCACGACGAGGCCGAATGAAGATAAGTTTGATGCAAATAAAGGAAAACAAATTCAAGATTCTATTGAAACCAAATTGTGCTCGAAGTGTGGAAAAATGCATTTTGGAGAATGTGTAGCAGGCACTGGACGTTGTTTTAAGTGCAAAGAGCAGGTCACATGGTTAGAGATTGTCCCCAAGTAAAGAAAGAACAACCTAAGGCAAATCCGAGAGTGTTTGCTATGATTGAACCTGAAGATGTGGATCAACCAGCTGTGGTATCAGGTACTATTTTGATTAATAGTGTGCCTGCATATGTGTTGATTGATTCTGGTGCTAGACATTCATTTATATCGTCTGCGTTTGTTGTTAAATTAGATTGTTCACCAATGGTAGCTGAGCAATTTATGATGTGATGTTATCTTCTGGAGAACAATTGCATTTGAATTATATATTACTTGATTGCGTGGTTTCTGTAAGTGGTCGTAGTTTGTATGGGGACTTCATAGTAATGGATATGAGAGGATACGACGTTATATTAGGAATGGACTAGCTCTTTCGACATTTTGCCACTATCAATTGTCGGACTAGAGTGGTCAGTTTCAAGCCGCCCGATGTAGAAGAGTATTCCTTTCAAGCTATACGATATGGTCAAAGTATGTCTATGGTTTCGTTTATTAAAGCTCAACAATTACTAGAGACTGGATGTGAAGGCTTTCTAGCAAGCATTATTGATGTGCAAAAGCAGCCTAAAAAGACATTGCACAATATTTTGGTGATTAAGGAATTTCCTGAGATATTCTTGGATGACCTTCCAGGTTTGCCACCAGATCGCGAGATTGAATTTGTTATTGATGTTTATCCTGGAGCAGAACCAGTATCAAAGAACCCGTACAGAATGGCTCCAATGGAACTAAAAGAACTAAAGGTACAACTAGAAGATTTAATTAACAAAGGTTTTGTACGTCCGAGTTTTTCACCATGGGGAGCTCCAGTCCTATTTGTTAAGAAGAAGGACAGATCATTAAGGATGTGCATTGATTATCGAGAGTTAAATAAGTTGACGATAAAGAACAAATACCCGTTGCCAAGAATTGATGATTTATTCGACCAATTACAAGGTGCATGTGTGTTCTCGAAGATTGATTTAAGGTCTGAATATTATCAATTGAAGGTCAAGACAGAAGATATTCCTAAAACGGCATTCCGAACCAGATATGGACATTATGAATTTCTAGTTATGTCTTTTGGCTTGACCAATGCACCAGCGGCCTTTATGGATTTAATGAATCGTGTATTCAGGGAATTCTTGGATAAATTTGTGATCGTCTTTATTGACGACATATTAATTTATTCTCGATCAGATGGGAGCACATAGAACACTTGAAGGCTGTATTGTCTACACTGAAACTTCATAAGTTATATGCCAAGTTTTCTAAATGTGAGTTTTGGCTTGATAAGGTTAATTTCCTTGGACATGTTATATCCAAAGAAGGTATTTCTGTTGATCCAGAAAAGATACAAGCTGTTATGGATTGGGCACAACCGAAGAATGTTGGAGAAGTACGGAGTTTCCTCGGCTTAGCTGGGTGCTACCGAAGATTTATAGAAGGATTTTCAAAGATTGTTATTCCATTAACCAGATTAACAAGGAAAAATATGAAGTTTTGGTGGTCCAAGGAATGTGAACAAAGTTTTCACGAATTAAAGCAAATGTTGACAACGGCCCTAATTTTGTCTATTCCGACAGAAGAAGGAAGATATAGTATCTATTGTGATGCTTCTAAGATTGGATTGGGTTGTGTTCTAATGCAAGAAGGAAAGGTGATCGCCTATGCTTCGAGACAATTAAAAAACTACGAGCAGAATTATCCTACGCACGATCTTGAATTAGCGGCGGTAGTTTTTGCCTTAAATATTTGGAGACATTATCTTTATGGTCAGCAATGTGAGATATTGTCGGACCATAAAAGTTTGAAGTATTTGTTTACACAAAAGGATTTAAATACGAGGCAACGACGATGGCTCGAGTTCGTGAAGGATTATGATTTTGAAATTAAGTATCATCCTGGAAAAGCAAATGTTGTAGCCGATGCTCTAAGCAGAAAGTCGAGGTCGGTTCAATCTGTATTGTCGGCAGTGTCAATGAAACTTCAAGAAGAGATGGATAGATTTGAGGTTGAAGTAGTGTCGGATTTGAGTTCTACTCTTATGGCATTAACAATCACGCCGACTACTTTGGAGAGAATTAAAGAAGCTCAACAAGGTGATCTTATGTATAAACGGTACAAGTTGGGCAAGGAGTCGGTTTCTTCCGAGCTATATTGCTCACATGATGGTAAATTAAAGTATAGAAACCGATGGTATGTTCCAAAAGTGTATGAGTTACGAAGAGACATATTGACAGAAGCTCATTCATCTATGTTCTCAATACATCCC
>QAOC01011664.1:41622-65457 GCA_003255005.1 Begonia fuchsioides | reverse complement strand
TTTAACATATGAAGAGAAGCCGGTAAAGATTTTAGACTCCAGAATAAAAGAATTGAGAAATAAGCAAGTTCCACTAGTCAAAGTATTGTGGAAAAACCACTCTATGGAAGAAACTACTTGGGAAAGACAACAAGATATGGAGAAGAAATATCCTGAGTTGTTTGACATGTAATTTTGAGGACAAAATTTCAAGTAAGGTGGGTGGATTGTAACACCCTTGCACTTTGTGTATGGTACAATGATCTTGTGATTTAGTTTTGATGGTACGGTAAATTAGAAGTTGTGATTGATAAAAAAAAATTGTTTCGTGCATGAAGGGTTTGAAGGAAAGTTAGAATAAATAAAACTCTCAATCATAAGATTAACCTAAGTTAATTAGTGATTATTAGAATGGACACCTCATACTTGAATGGACACCTCCTACTTGAATGGACACCTTATGCTTTCTTCCACCTCCACCTTAATTTTCTGTGTAAAAATAATATAAATCAAAATGTTATTATTAAAGTTAAATAAATATGATTGGTGAATTTGGGGAGCAGCTTAAGTTGGGTGGAATGAGGAGAAAACACCTCATGCTTTCTCCACCTCCTCCTTAGCTTTTATGAAGGGGGTTTCCAATCAGATGGGAAAAATCACGAAATTCATCTCCTTCTCTCAAATTCTCTCTAGTTTTGTAGGAGAAAAGTGAAGATTTAAGGATAGTTGAAGTGTGTGAGCGTATTTAGTGCATAAAAGTGAGATTTAGTGCACTATTGAAGCAAGAAAAGAGGAAAACAGGGAAGCCACGAATTTGGAAACTTTGGTGCAAGTTTTCTTTCCTTTAAGGTATCAATTCTTACCCTATATTGATATCTAAGTGCTTGGGTTGGTTCAGAATGGTTGCTAGTGCATGAATTTTAAAGTTATATCAAGATTTCCCAATTTAGGACAAATCTGCACAGTTTTAGAATTTGAATTATTACAAAGTTTTCGAGTGGTAATTTGATTTTACTCTCTTCAGATGACTTAAAGTAGACATCTTCACAAAAGTTATGACACTTGAATCATTATAATTGGACTTGTGTATCTCAAGTTATAGTTGGAAATTACTGTAAAACAGGGTAATCCGAGATTGCTCACTCAATTTTCTTTTATGTATTAAGGTTACCAAGTGATAAGTGTTGAAGATTAAGGGATTAAGTGATCAACTTAAAGCTGAATGTATTTGGCCCAATTGGGACTACAATACAAAGAGTAGACTTTATGGATTATGATTTGAATTGATTAGGTGCTAGATTAAGTATGGATAATATTCTGTTAGGGTGTATTGCACAATACACCGACCCAAACTCTTGGGATTGTTTGTGTGCTTATTTGCAATTGTTTGATGATTGATATGTTAAGTTAAATTTATAATATCATCATTATAGGTTATATGAATGTTGTATGACATGCATATGTACAATTGATCATGCATAATGTTTTATGAAAAGATCGAAAATGTTTTACATGCATGGTTTTCATGATGATTCAATCGGATATTGTGGAGGGAGTAGAGTAAGGCTGTCTCGAGGGAGGCCATACGGTGCCAATCCTCTATTCCGTAATCTTTAATATTCGATATGTAAAGCATATAAGTATCAAGCTATGGGTGAGATGGAATGAGCTGTCTTGCGAATCGGGCCATATGGTGCTCATGAACTGTCCTAAATGGACCAAATGGTGTTCATTGGGCTGCCCGTGAGAAGACCAAATGGTGCTTTTCCCTCCCTGTACGTTGTGACGCCCACACCAAAGTAAAAGTATCAAGAAATCAAATGAAACGAAAATGGAACATGTTTTAAGAAATGCATATTCATGTAGGCATTAAGGAATCATGTATGGTTATTTACTGAGCCTTAAGCTCATTAGATTAAGCTTTGTATTGTAGGTGATGAGATTAGTGGTGATGAGGTTTTTCCTTATCATTGATACAACGTGGTGGAGGAGGTATAGCCGGTGCAGATGCTTGGATCGTTAAGTGACGACCGGTGGGAGATGTATTTTGATGTTTAGTGTTTTGAAATGTGTAATGTTTAAAAGAGATTGATAATACATATTTATCAAAGTTTGTAAATTAACCTTATGTTTTGAACGAATACAATGTTTAATTAAGAAGTTTTATATGGTTAATTGGTGTTCTTATCAAATGGATTTAACTATCATTAAGTCTTCCGCTGTAATTTTTATAAAATGTGTTAAAATAGTATTTTCTTATGAATAAAAAGAAAGTATGAAAATTGGGATGTGACACATAATGTCTTCTTTGAGCCTTTATACTATCCCACCATAAACTGGCATACCCAGTTAATTCTAGAGAAACTAACCTTAATTTCATCTTCTTTGAATAATTATAGCAATCAAAAATCTCTGCAGGAAGGGACTGATACCTTAATGTTTCTCATGTCATCATCACGGTTGAAATTCTCATGCACATCATAGTCTCCCTCTGATTCATCGATAGCTTGACGTTTTGAAGCAAATAAGCCACCTCCGAGTTTTCTCTTTGGAAACGGGGTTAGAGGAACTTTCATAGGAGGTGGATTAGCATCCAACCTTTGCAGCAATAACTCAAGCTTCTTATTAATCTCATCATTTTGAACACTAGACTCAGCTTGATCACAATATGAGGTGGCCGGGAATGCATTTTGGACACCGATTCCCCCCTTCTAGTATTCATCACTTAATTGCATGAAATTTAGATAATCAAAGTAGAAATTGAAGTGTGGGAAGAGATTTTAGGATCTGATACCAAATGACACAAAATTGAAAATGGAAGGATTGTTTTGGTGAAGGTTGGCTGATTTTATGGAGGTCGGAATGTGTTTGGGGATGAGAAATTTATGGCTGATTTTTGGAGAGTTTGATGGAGGATAGTGACCATGAAACGGAGGGAAGAGCTAAATGGAATTTGCTACTAACCTTTCTTCCTTGCAAGGATGATGGAAAGTAGCAAGAAAAACTCAACTCACTTGCTCGGAAGTAAGCTGAATTGGGTTCTTCTCGGACAGCCGGATATGACTCACCGGATGTCGATCAGAAGGGAGCAGGAAATGAATTCCAGAGAAATGTCAATGCACTCTAATTTTCAATATCACAAAGCTGCCTACAATCATCCTCAAGTGATGTATTTATAGACTCTAAGTAGACTGAAATTATAGTCACATTCAGTTGAATGAATCAACCCAAATATAATGACTACATTCAACTTGAAAAAAAAACTAAATTCTAGCAATTTGTTAGCAGCCAACTAACATCACATGGAAGAGAATAAACTCCCTCAACATGAAGGGAGAGAGTTGGCTGCTAATAAAAAAAGTAGAAACCCATAAAACTCATAAGAAACCCATAAAAACCCATATGAAACCCACAAACTCATAAGAGACACATAAAAACCCATGTCATACCCATGTTCATGAAATTGGGCATGAAATGAGCTAATACTAAAGATAAAGTTTGTAAATAAAATAGTATTGCATGGGCCATGCAATGCTAGAAACCGGGTGCACTATCTTCTCGGGCTAGAAAACTGGGTGCACTATCTTCTCGGGTCCATTTCTGTAACATCCTTTTTTTTGAATTATTAAAAAGCTTTTCATAGAAAATTATTTTTATCAAACTTATTCATATATTTGTACATACAAAGCGGAAGCTAATATTTCAAATCACACTTATAAGTAATTAAACATAGATCACATTCTCAAAATATAAAACTTTACAAACACTACATAGTTGTAAATCAAAATAATTTTTTTACAAGTTCTTTTCAAAACACATGTATTTTAGTGAGCTTACTTCACCGGTCAAAATCTCGCTTAACAACGACAAAGCTCTACGGAAGACACTCTCCTCCTCCATATTTAATCATCAGGTGATATTTCTTCAACATTCAAGTCATCACCTACATTGCAAAGTCTAACTAATGAGCTTAAAGCTCAGTAAGTAGTGCAAATAAAACATGAATGAAGTAATGAATGATATAATTTAAAACAATGCAGATTATTTTGTTTTTGGGGTGTGGATCCGCCCCCCATATGACGACAATCCACAAAATGTAATTTTAGGATTTACATAACGTATATCATTAGGAGATATAACAACTTACCGTACAACCTCATTGGGCTTACAGCAGCATCGACCAATAGTTATTGCTGAGGGCGTCTTTATTCTCATGTAACGTAGATGTCTTCATCGAATCAATAGAGATATTGCGGGGATGAATGTAGGCATCAATGACCCCCATGGGCAACCTAACACCCAATCCACCACCCCCCTACGATTCACTTATTATAATTTGTAGTTTTTATGCATAAAAATTCATTTTTGTTGTCATGCATGATGTCCATAACATGTCACATACAATCCTATCCTTAATGCAAGAAAATCTAAACTAATCCAAACAAAAGTCATATAAACATGTCAATAAAGAAATCTCATAAAAACCTATCAATCAATCAATACAAGGCACACAAACAATTCTTAAATGACTTGAGGTCGGTGTATTGTGTGTTACAATCCTTAAAAATACATAACCTTTACAATGTAGACCTCTAATAGGCCAAACGCATACAACACATACTTTGATTTGTGATGTCTTTTGTTTCAACTTGGCAATGCACACTAGAAGCTTGAGAACCTATATTGCCAACCCATTCAAATAAGTTTTTATACTATAAGTAACTATTTTCACCATAACTTCCAAAATTCATAACTCAGGTTATAGAATTTCTTTTTTCCTTAATTCTCATGCCCAAATTTCACTTATAGTGTTTATTTCATTCGGTTAGAAGAACACTTATCCATTTGAAAATCTTTAAAACATGCTAAAAGCCTAATACTCGAAACTGTCTAAAACTCTGAATTTCCAATTCACTGTTTTTCAATCATTTTATAAAAATCGTAACTCAGTATATACAACTCCAAATCCCTTAATTTCAAATCCATAATTTTGATTATTAAGTCTACTACAACTCGATAGAAGAACTTGCTATCAAATAAACACATCTAGGGTACGGAATAAATAGAAAACAGAAACTACCCGAATTTCATATTAGAAACTCTGTTATGTTCCAGCAGTAAACAAAAAAGTTCATAACTTAATCTCGAAAACTCCAAATTAGTTGATTCAAAAAGCTATAACTTTCATTACAAGTATAATACAAATTCTTAGACGAACTTTAATCCATTTGAGCACTTTAACATTTTTGAAAACAGTAAACCCTAACAAGGCACAGTTTAATCCGAATTTGACTTTCATAACATCTAATTCAAAAATCCTAACCAATAATCAAATCTTAAGCCAATAAAACTATAAAAACCTCCATTGCTAGGGTTAGGACATACCTTGAGTTTAGAAAATCGTTGGGGGTACTCTTTTCCTTTGCCGTTCTCTTCTTTTTTCTTCTTGATTCACTCTTAACTCATCAAATTCTATGTTTTCATCAATTTTTTTCTCATCAATCTCTCAAAAATCCAAATCCCCCATTTTCTCCTCTCTCTTATTGTGCAACCAGCCCTTTTCTTCTACCTCTTGGTCTTCTTGTGTTGTTATTTTATTATTTTAACTTTAAAATATCTAAAACTCATCCAACCGTTCATTTAAAGTGGCTAAATCTCAACTATTGATTATAATATTCTAAAGTAATACATATGAAATCTCCATTTGACCCTTACAAGTGGCTAACATTGATCTTTAATCCATTTTATCGGTCGAAAGTTCCAAAAGGAAGAGGTAGACCGTTTCATATTATTTCAGTTGACCGATAAACAAAAGGGTCGTCTGATCCTTCATAAAATTCAGCATATCCTTCCTTAAAATTTTCAAATCCCAAAATCTATATATCCAAAAAAAAATTTAACTAATATGCAACGCATAATGATTTAATATCCACCAAATTCTACCAAATTAAATTCAAAAAGTGTAATAATACCTAATTTACAAAAATACAAAATAGTTGGGTATTACAATTTCACTTCTTCTCATTGATCCATCCATGATGTTAGATGTTTGGGCTGCTCTTGATCATTATAAGAAGGCTCTATGAATGATATTCCATTAGATAGGATCCCTGCAAAATGAACAAACAAATTAGGAAATCTTTTGGCTCGACTTCGGGTGATGGCTCCTTGAGGCAATGTATCCCGTGGCATGTCATACGGGTGAAGCTGCAAGGAATGTACGACTAAATCTAACTTTTTCATGTCTAAAAAGGAGTTGTTGAGGACCATTCTCAGAGGAGGGTCGATTCTACTGTTGATGTTCTGAGAGAGGTTGAAGGAGATTGACGAACTTTCTAGGGAGGTCTGAGCATTTCTTTAGGAATAGCAAGATGTGTTCCCGAAGAAGTTACTCCAGAAGTTTGACACTACTTAGAGGGATTGAGCATCAAATTGACCTACAACTGGGTGTGGTGCTCCCAAATCAGCCATCTTATAGATCGAATCTCAAGGAGGCCAAGGAATTTCAAAAACAAATCCAAGAGATTCTAGACTAGGGTAGCATTCGAGAATCCTTGAGCCCTTGTGCCGTGCCCACCCTCTTTGTCACAAAGAAAGATAATAGCTTCCGGATATGTGTGGATAGCTGAGCTATTAACCAAATCACCATCAAGTTTAGGTTCCCGATTCCTAAAATTGAAGATATTTTGGATGAAATTATTGGAAAGTCTTGTTTCTCCAAAGTTGACTTGAATAGCGGTTATCACAAAATAAGAATGAAGGAGGGAGATGAATGGAAGATTTAAACCAATAAATTTTTTTTATAACATGTTTGTTAATTTTTTAGCTTCCTATTTCTGTGAAGAATTCAACCTATGTTCAAGCCCAAACCCACCTAAGCGTGAGACAATTTTCAAGGGCCCACTTGCTGCCTTTTGGTGGAGAGTGGACCACATGCTAGTGGTCCAAGCAATAAAGCATGGGGACAGTATTTGGATCTGGCATAATTTGACCTATAAGCTTGCTCTACTATTTTGATGATCTTCCTAGCATTAACTTGCAGCAACGTCAAAAATCCTACATTGTGCCCTTTACTTGGCAATCTTTCTCACGATTTTGGAGAGGGTTCTAATCCCTCATCCTCACATTTGGTATGATGTTTTTGATGAATGAAAATCATAGCTTGAAGCTCCCTTGGATGAAAGTTATCTCCCAAGCAGTTCCGGCCAACTCCAAGCAGTTCCTTTTGGATTTTGCTTCCCTTCTAAGCTAGGGAAAGCAAGGTATTATGGCATATCTCCAGCCACCCTGTTGTGGATGTAAGGTAAATGTGCAATCCTCATAGCTCCTCCCCAATCTTGGGCAACACTGATCACACTTTTCCCCTCTCACTAACCCCTGATCGCTTATACACACACAATTCCCACATTGTTTCATTGCTTTATGAGAGATAGCCACCGGCTTTACTCAAATCTCATATTCCAAAAACCCAAGAACAAAAACCCCTTCGACCACCGAAATACCCTCCTAGCGCTTTTCCAATTTACCCATGAGTTTCCCCTAAATTTTCACCAACATTTTACCATCAAACCAAATCGCCTAACCTTAAAGTTTGAGCCCAAAACTCGTTGTGAAACTCATGTTATGACTGTTTTACAAATACCCCTAAAATCCATCTGAGACCACTTATTTCCTTTTATCTTTTTGGCCTAAAATTTTCTTTTATTTACTATGATGTACTCTCTTATCTATTTCATTAGAAAAGTGGAGGTTTGCTTTTTAACCCATTAGTTAAAAGCCCTATTTCTGTATCATATTAAATGTCTTTTGGGCCATCTAGTGCCCCTAGCACTTTTATAAGACTTATGCAGTTCGTGGTTGAAGAATTCTTAGGTAAGTTTATTGTTGTTTAGTTTGATTACATATTGGTTTATAGTTCACATTTCTCTACTAATCTTGGGCATCTTAGATTGTTGTTTGATACACTTCGAGAAACTAATCTTTATGGCAATTTTAAGAAATGTGCTTTTGACAAGATTCAAGAATGGGAAGAGGAAGAAAATGGGCTTCGGGTAAGAAAGAATGGTAGAAAAGGCCCGGAAATGCGTGATCTTGAGGAAGAGAGTTCTCGGGTTGCGTACGAAGTTTGCAACCAAGATTTAGAGGTTTTTTTGGAGATGAGAGAAGAGTTTAACCTCCACAAATGAGGGTAAAAACTTTGGGAAACCGGAAGTGATGCAGAGGGGAGTATCGGGTGTCAAAAGGTGTGGTTATCGAAAAAGAAATGGGGTTGGTCGGAAAATGAGAGGTAACCGGAGATGGAGATGAGCTAATGGGGATTACACGCTTACCATAAAACCACAGGAGAGTGGTTGAAGACGTGTAGCATGACCTAGCTTACCCTAGCTCAGAAATGAAGCCAAAACCATGAAGGAACGCTCTTGGGTCGCCGGATATTACTCACCGGAGAGGCGAGTCTTGGTTGCCGGAGAAACCACAGCCAAGGAGAAAATGCAACGCACTTTTGTATTCAAATTTCAACTGCCTACAATGCTCGGTGATGAGAGAGTTTTAATCTCCTTCACATGAGAGAGAAGGACACTAATTGGATGGCATCCAAGGGCTTACCCGATTTGGTGTGGCACAAAAAGAAAGGTGGAAAGGACAACCCAACATATACCCAATTTAGGGGAGACCAAGGAGGAGTGGTCCCCGAAATTGGTTCCCCCTTCCACGGGCTGCCATCCAAACATTCCCAAAAGCTAAAACCCATGCAAAAGATAAAACTCACACCAAACCCATGGATACCCCACACAAAACCCATGGAAACCCACACCAAACCCATTCAAAGACTCGGTCTCTGTTTTGGACTGAGACTTAGCTTCTGTTTTGGACAGGGGTCGACACAAGGATACTATGGGTCGACACAATTGGAAAGACTCGGCTTCTGTTTTGATTAAGGGTCGACACAAAAACTCTTGGGGTCGACACAAACAGAGAAAGCTAAGTTTCTGGATTATCTAAGGGTCGACATAAACACATTAGAGGTCGACACAAACTGCATATATACATGAATTTTCTACAGCACTCAAACAAATCTATTAGACTTTAATTGTACCCTTCAACGAGGGTATTTCTCATGAATCGTTAAGTCTAATTTAAGCATTGCGAATTAGTTTACTTTATCTATTTATCTTTCATGCTCATCTTACATAATTATCATAAAAAATAATTGATTACTTTAAACATACTTTTAAAGCTAACAATCTCCTCCTTTTTGATGATGACAAAAACTTTTGAAAGATAAATTGCTCCCCCATAGACATAGCATGCATAAAAGATATTCAATACTCCCTCATACAAAGACACTCATATCCAAGACAGATTATCACAAATTATCATAACTTATGTGTTGTGATAGAATAGTATAACTTATGCATTTTCTCCACCATTGACATTATAAAAAAGAGTAAACATAGACATGATTATATAGAATATTCAAGAAGTTAAGAGTTAAGCCCATCAATTATCAAAAATAGAATTGTTGATACAAAAAAGAAGATACACAATAGGTTAAGAGTTCTCCTAAGACACAAGAAATTTTCTATACTACTCTTCGGCTGGAGAGGAGATAGGAGAATCAATAATAATGGTGCCTGCAGCAGATGGAGGCTCCATTGTCGATGGAGTAGGTAGCACAACTGTGCCAGGAGAGGAAGATTGAATTGTTACAACGGCAGGGGTAGTAGCTTCTTCCTCCATGAGATCAACTGTCAGTGTATGCGCTGAGGAGAGATCTGGAGATCGAACATGAGAGGAAAACAGCGAAGGAATTGGCGAGGGATCTTGAACAGGATTAGGAGGTCCAGACATACCTTGCCTCAAGTTAGATTCACACCATTGATAGTACCACCTCTCAAGGTTGTCATGAAGAAAATCAACCTTGTAATGAAGGGCAGGATTGAATGCAGCAAGAGAATCTACTGTCCTTTGAAGGGAATCATTATGGTGGACAAGAGAATCTACTGTGGATGCTAGGCTTGAAATCTGTCCCGTGAGCAAATCATAATGTTCTTCCATCAAAGTGATAACGCGTTGTGAGTGGGAAGAAGATCTTTGCTCGGTACGAATATTAGCATCATCACCGGTCTGTCGAGCAGGAGGATCCACTATGGCCTCTTTGTTGTGCCAAATTTCATCCTCATCTTGAGCTAAGCCCATTCGAGCAAGAGTCGAAGAGCTATACTTGTCCAATTTTCTAACGCGAGTTATTGGCTCAGAAGAAGGAATCTCAACCCCGTTTTGGCAAAGAATTTCCATTATTAGGAGGTTGAAAGGTAAAGACTTGGATTCTCTATCCATGACTTCCATCATCCGTCACATGATGATGTATCCTATGTCAATGCGACGTCTTCTAAAGAACATAAAGAGTACATACAGCTCCATGTTGCTGATGTAATCTCTGTGTCCATCTTTAGGTAATAGATTATAAGTTAGAAAGTGGTGGACTAGGTGAGCGACTATATTGAGATCCATAAGGCACTGAATCGGGATTCTTTTCGATTTGTCTAAGAAAAGTCCAGTACTCTTCATCCTTCATTATTGTAGGCTCGGAGTGCTGCTCATAATATGTCTCAGTTTTTCCAGTGGATGTACAATTCAGAATTATATTCAGTTGATAATTCGTGAATTGTATTTTCTTTCCAAATACATAGCTCTTAAGGACGAACGGATTCTGAGTGTAATATAAATTGACATAGAATAATCTCACAGCCTTTTCAGAATAGGGACCATAAAAGGGTAATAATTCTGAAATTCCTAGAAACTCACATCCTTCTTTGATATCTATTCCAGGAATAGAGTTATGCTCATATATTCTACTTAAAATGAGAGACTTGTTCTGAAAGATGGAATAAAACTTATCTTGGCTGCTTTGTTTTGGAACAAGAATTTATCCAGCTCTGAGGGTTGAGTTTCTATGGGCGGAGCAGAGGAGGAGGCTGCAATATCCTTTGATTTATCGGCTGCCCTTTTTCTTCTGACTGAAATTTTTGAGGTGGAAGCCATTTGAGGAGAGGGAGTCAGAGGGATTGGAGGATTGGGTTGACCGAAAGGAGATAGAGCGCGAGAGAGATTAGTTCGACGAAAAGGGATTTTGCGATTGAAAATAGCGCGATAGGGTTTTAAAAGAAAACAACAACAAACCCGATCGACCGATTGATGGATGAACCGAAGAACCGGTCGACATATCCAAATTTTATGTCGACCCTTATCGCGACAGATTCAAAGTCCGGTCGACATAACCTTCTTTATGTCGACCCTTTTCTGCGACAGAGCCTAAGTTCTGTCGACATATCCAATTTATGTCGACCCCTGTCACAGGAAACAGCATGAATAAGATGATGTTTCTAAACACCATCAACCCGAATTACCCCTAACTGAATTCTAATTCCATTGAAGGTCTTTTCATCCAAAGGCTTAGTAAATATATCAGCCAATTGATCACTTGACTTGAAAAATTCTAATATAATATCCCATTTTTGTACGTGATCTTTGATAAAATGATATCTTATTTCTATATGCTTAGTTCTAGAATGAAGAATAGGATTTTTGCTAATATTTATTGCACTAGTGTTGTCACATATGATAGGAATCTTAGAACATGAGAGATTGTAGTCTTCTAAGGTATGCTTCATCCAAAGCATGGGATATTATACTTGCTTTCGGCAGTATAACAACTTCCGGCTGCGATATACTTGCTTTCGGCAGTTGAAAGTGCTACGGAGTTTTGTTTCTTAGAAAACCATGAAACTAATTATTCTCCTAGAAATTGACAAGAGCCACTAGTGCTCTTTCTATTCACAAGGCTCCCGGCATAATCCGAATCTGTATATCCAATTAAGTTTAGCGAGGTTCCCTTGGGATACCATAATACTAAATTTGTTGTTGCACTCAAGTATTTGAAAATTCTTTTGACAGCTTTTAAATGGCATTCTCTAGGTGCCGCTTGAAATCTAGCACAAAGACATACACTAAAAAGAATGTCGGGTCTACTAGCGGTTCGATATAGAAGAGATTCAATCATACCACGATATTTCTTAATGTCCACAACTTGACCATTTTCATCTTTGTCCAATTTAGTTGTGGTACTCATGGGAGTTCTAGAGGATTTGCAAGAGTCCAATCCGAATTTTTTAAGCAATTCTTTGACATTTTTTCTTGACAAATGAATGTTCCCTCTAAGGTTTGTCTAATTTAGAGTCCTAGAAAGAATTTAAGCTCTCCCATCATGATCATCTCAAATTCATCTTGCATGAGACAAGCAAAGCTATCGCAAAGCTTTCGCAAAGCTTTTTGTTTGAGGCTCCAAAAATGTATCATCTACATAGATTTGGACAAGAAGTAAGTCATCTCCTTCATGCTTAGTAAAAAGGGTTGAATCAATTTTTCTCATTTTGAACTCTCTTTTCAAGAGAAAGTTCTTCAACCGATCATACCAAGCACGAGGAGCTTGCTTAAGACCATAAAGAGCTTTATGAAGTTTAAATACATGGTCTAACCTATCGAATGCCTCAAAACCTAAGGGTTGCTCTACATAGAATTCTTCCATGATAAACTCATTAAAGAATGCACTCTTTACGTCCATTTGGAAGAGTATGAAGTCTTTATGACACGCATAGGCTAGTAGCATGTGAATTGACTTCATTCGTGCTACTGGTGCAAAGGTTTCTTCAAAATCTATTCCCTCTTCTTTATTGTATCCTTTTGCAACCAATCTTGCCTTGTTTCTAATGACAACACCATGTTCATCTAGTTTATTCTTAAATACCCATTTAGTTCCAATGATGGTGCGATCATTAGGCCTAGGAACTAACTCTCATACTTGGTTTCTCTCTAATTGATTTAGTTCATCTTGCATGGCCATTATCCAATTTTCATCCAATATGGCCTCATCAAATTTCGTAGGCTCCACTTGATAAATAAAGGCTACGTTAGCACACAAGTTCCTAAGGGAGGCTCTAGTTTTAACGCCCAAACTAGGATTACCTACAATGTCTTCTATGGGATGACTTTTGGAATATTTCCATTCTTTAGGTAAGCCATCATTGACAATGTTACTTGACTCTAATCCTAGAGAGCTTGGAGGACTCTCCGAAGGAATGACATCTAAAAAGTTTTTCTCATTGTCATCTAGACTCAAAGAATCCATCTCTCTCTCCAAGTCATCACTAGTTTCTAAGGGCTTTAAAGGAGGAGATGACTCATCAAATGTAACGTGCATAGATTCCTCAACAACTAAGGTCCTCTTGTTGAATACTCTATAAGCCTTGCTAGACAAAGAGTATCCAGGGACAATTTCAAAATCCGTCTTTAAATCAAATTTTCCTAGGTTGTCCTTGGTGTTTAAAATATGAAATTTGCATCCAAAGGGCCTAAAATACTTAACACTAGGAGTTTTACCCGACCATAGTTCATAGGGGGTCTTTTCTAATATTGGACGGATTGAAACTCGATTTATTGAATAGCAAGCCGTAGCTACGGCTTCCGCCCATAAATACTTGGGAAGAGAGTTTTTATTGAGCATTGTCCTAGCAAGCTCTTGAAGAGATCTATTGTTTCTCTCAACAACTCCATTTTGTTAAGGAGTCCTAGGAGATGAGAAATTATGATTGATCCCATACTTAAGACATAGAAGCTCAAACTTCTCATTTTCAAATTCCCCTCCATGATCACTACGGATAGCTACAATGGAGAGAGATCCTTTTCATTTTGAACTTTCTTCCTAAAGGAAGAGAAGGTCTCAAAAGACTCATCCTTAGATCTAAGAAAGTATACCCAAGTAAATCTTGAATAATCATCAACAATTACAAAGGCATAATGCTTTCCACCTAGGCTAGCTACTTTAGAAGGGCCGAAAAGATCTAAATGGAGAAGTTGGAGAGGTTTCGAGGTTGAAATAACCGATTTAGAAGAAAATGAGGATTTTGTTTGTTTCCCCATTTGACATGCATCACAAATCCTATCATTCTCAAAGGAAATCTTTGGAAGGCCTCTAACTAAATTCTTCTTAGCAATCTTAGCTAAGGTACTCATGCTAACATGACCTAATCTCCTATGCCATGTCCAACTATCTAGAGAGGAAGTTGCACTAAAACATAACATTTTTCATCAAAACATGCAACATTATCCAAATCAATTGTATAAACATTATCGGATCGATAGCCAATAAATAAAATTTTACCACTTGAGCTATCTTCTAATAAGCAGGAATTGGATTAAAAAATTACCCTATATCCCTTATCACAAAGTTGACTAATGCTCAATAAATTATGCTATCAACTAAGAGAGCATTTTCAATAATAGGGGAAGAAAGATTACCGATATTGCTAATACCTATAATCTTCCCCTTTTTATTTCCTCCAAAAGAGACATTCCTCTTCTTTTGCTTGATGGAAGAAAATCTTGAAGGGTCTCCCATCATATGCCTCGAACAACCGCTATCGAGGTACCAAAGATTTTTTGCAAGGGAGACTTCCACCTACACGACGAATCAAACAAGTTTCTTAGGTACCCAAACCATTTTGGGTCCTAGAGAGTTAGCATTAGTTCCTTTGGTAACCCATTTCTCAACAATCTTTGTTTTTCTAACTTTAGAGTTCACAGGACAAGTAAAAGCTTGATGTCCTATTTTATTGCATTTGTTGCAAGCACTAGGTTTCACAAAAAAGTTCTTATAGTTCTTTTTCTTAGTATGTGATTCATAACCTATGCCAGCCTTTTTAAATTTCACCATTTGACTTCCTAAAAGCATGTTCAAGCTCTTACTACCGTTAGTGAACTTGAGAACTATATCATTTAAGTCAATGTTCTTTTTCTTTAGAGTTTCCAATTCATCATGCACAACGATTTTACAACTATCATGCGTCTTAACTAGTGCAGCATGCATGTTCCTTTTTTTAATTTCTTATATTTAGATTTCAAGATATTAAAATCATTAAATAAGTCATTGAAAGCATCAAAGAATTCATTATCATCATCAGGATTTTCTAAATCACTAAAGGAGTCAAGTACCTTGTCATCCTTGGCCATGAAGCACATGTTAGCTATCTCCTCGTCTTCGGATGAGGAGCTTGATGAATCATTGTCATCCCAAGTCGCTTTCATGGCTTTCTTCTTGTAAGCCTTGGGGTGCTTCTTGATTTTTGGACATTCAGACTTGTAGTGTCCCGATTTCCCGCACTCATAACATTTGACTTCTTTTTCTTCTTTCTTAGGATGTTTTTCTTTTCTTAGGAACTCTTTTCCATTCATCCTTTTTCTTTGAAGGAACCTCTTGAATTTCCTTGTAATGAGGGCGACATCTTCATCATCCTCTTCACTTTCGTTTTTGGTTTTCTCTTGATTGCTGGATGATGCCTTGAGTGCAATGTCCTTTTTCTTAGTTGGTTCCTTCTTTTTAATTGCTTCCTTCCCAATGGCTTTCATCGTGATCTCATGAGTCATTAGAGATCCGATGAGTTCCTTAACTTTTAGAGTTTTGAGGTCTTTAGCCTCTTAGATGACAGTTACCTTTGGTTGCCATGCTCTTGGAAGGACTTGAAGAATTTTCCTAACACATTCTTCGTCTGTATAAACTTTGCCAAACACTTTTAACCCATTAATAATGTTAGTAAATCTTGTAAACATGAAACTAACCAATTCATCACTTTGCATAGAAAAAAATTCATATTCATGCACAAGCATACTTAATTTGTTTTCTTTTACTTGGTTATCCCTTCATGGGTTACCTCGAGTAATCGCCAAATTTCTCGAGCATTGTCACAACCTTGTACTCTATTGTTGAATTCATCACCATTTAAGGCACAGTACAAGGTGTTCATTGCTTTGACATTTAGACTTAATTTCCTTAAGTCATTACCATCATATTCACTACTTGGTTTGGGTATATTAATGTCATTCTCAGTTTTGATTGACATGTATGGACCATTTTCAATTATATTCCATACGCTATAGTCCATAGCTTGGACAAAGATTCTCATCTTAGTTTTCCAATATACATAGTTGTTTCCATCAAATAGTGGGGGTCTAGTAATAGATTGACCCTCTGTGTGTGAGTTGTTCAAATTAAAAGCCATAAATCAATTTACCCAAAAACAGCAGTAGATATAGGTTAATCAACTTAAATATCTGCTCTGATACCAATTGTAAGATCAAGATTAACCTAAGTGGGGGGGTGAATTATGTTAACTAAACTTTTTCGTTTACTAAGTCAAGTTCGTGCGAATTGTTTAGTTATTTCTAAACTCTAGTGCGGAATACTTAAACAATTAAATAAGAGTTTAGAGAAAGAAATTGACACCGGTTTGGTAATGCGGTTCGGCCAACCTTGCCTACGTCGGCGCTTCAAGGTACCTCCTTGAAGATCTTTCTCACTCAAACCTTGAGCTTCACTCTGATTGACTTACGGGTGTCAACCAAACCTTTTGACTCTTTTCTTGAAGGAGCGTCACCCCTTTTACAATGATTGTTCTAAGAACAAGTTACAATTTGTACGGTTTTTAATAAACCGACCCATTCAATGTCAAGAATGATATACAAGTTTGGGTAATAGGATTTGAGAGAGTAAAAGTTTGAGAGATAAAATTGGCAGCAATTCGGCGTAGTTTTCTCTCGGTAAAATTGTTGCTTCAAAGTGAGATCGCTTAATCTATTTATAGATTGCTGCTGATCTGTCCAGTTGTGTCGACACAAATCCTGTTGGGGTCGACACAAGCACTAGTCGGTAGACACATCAAGAATATAGCTGTTGAGAATTTTTCTGACCGTTGGTGTTGTTCTGCTGAATTGGGTCAACACATCTTATGTTGGGGTCGACACAAATTCTTCTCTGGAATCTGTTGGGGTCGACACAATGTTTGTGCGGTTGACACAACCTTGAAGAATCCTTCTCTGGAAAGTCTGGGGTCGACGCATATGTTAGTTGGGGTCGACATAAATCTAAAAGATTCGTCTCTGGAAAAAGCTAGGGTCGACACAATTATAATGGGGTTGACACAAATGGGTTTGGCAGAGACATATTTTGTGCAGGTAGGGTCGACACACAGATTTTGGTAAGGTCGACACAGATTCTTCTCTGAGGTCGACACAAAAGATTTGGATGGGTCGACACATTTATGCATTGTACTGCCTGTTTGGGTCGACACAATTTGTATAGGTGGGTCGACACAACTTATACGTTGGGCTGAGACTTAGCTTCTGTTTTGGACAGGGGTCGACACAAAGATACTATGGGTCGACACAATTGGAAAGACTTGGCCTCTATTTTGATTAAGGGTCGACACAAAAACTCTAGGGGTCGACACAAACGGAGAAAGCTAAGTTTCAAGATTATCTAAGGGTCGACATAAACACATTAGGGGTCGACACAAACGGAGAAAGCTAAGTTTCAAGATTATCTAAGGGTCGACATAAACACATTAGGGGTCGACACAAACTGCATATATATATATGAATTTTCTGCAGCACTTAAACAAAATTATTAGACTTTAATTGTACCCTTCAACGAGGGTATTTCTCATGAATCGTTAAGTCTAATTTAAGCATTGTGAAGTAGTTTACTTTATCTATTTGATCTTTAATGCTCATCTTACATAGTTATCATAAAAAACGATTGATTACTTTAAATATACTTTTAAAGCTAACAGTCGTGGCCTCCTCAAGCCATTCCCGGGCCTTCTCCATGGAGCAGGGGTTGGAGGGGGCCTCATTGTAGGGAAGGCTGCCTCCAGCCTTTGGAATACCATCTCAAACTTCTTATGGATCTTATCAAGTTATCCTTGTATGGTTGACTTCGGAACTTCTGGCTTAGGGGTCACCGACGGTGGATTTTGTGGTGGAATATGATCTCGGTTGTGGTTGTGGTTTGCTCCACTTCGAGTCATCATGCTTTAACTCCACAAGATAGCCAAAATACTAGAAAAGTGGAAGGGTAGGATGGGATGAAACAAATGACAAGCTTCAAGAATGGGAAGAGGAAGAAAACGGGCTTTTGGTGAGAAAGAAGGGTAGAAACGGGCGGGAAATGGGTGATCTTAAGGAAGGGAGTTCTCAAGTTGCATATGGATTTTGTAACCGAGATTTAAAGGGTTTGTTTGGAGATGAGAGGAGAGCTTAACCTCCAAAATTGAGGGTAAAAGCTTTGGGGAATGGGAAGTTATGCAGAGGGAAGTATCGGGTGTCAAAGAGGGTGGTATCGGAAAAGAAATGGGGTGTGTCAGAAAATGAGAGGTAACCGGACATAGAGATGAGCTAATGGGAATTACATGCTTACCCTAAGACCACAGGATAGTTTTTGAAGAAGTGTGGCATGGCCTAGATTACCCTAGCTCGGAAGGGAAGCCAAAACCTTGAAGGAACACACTCGGGTCGCCTGATATTACTCACCGGAGAGCCGAGTCTTGGTTGCCCGAAAAACCACAGCCAGAGAGAAAATGCAACACACTTTTGTATTCAAATTTCAACTGCCTACAATGCTTGCTGATGAGAGAGTTTTATCTCCTTCACATGAGAGAGAAGCACACTAATTGGATGGCATCCAAGGGCTTACCCGATTTGGTGTGGCACAAAAAGAAAGGTGGAAAGGACCACCCAACATATACCCAATTTAGGGGCCAAGGAGGAGTGGTCCCCAAAATTGGTTCCCCCTTCCACCGGCTGCCATCCAAGCATTTCCAAAAGCTAAAACTCGTGCAAAAGATGAAACCTACGCCAAACCCATGGATACCCACACCAAACCCATGGATACCCACACCAAACCCATGCAAACCCATAAAACCCTAAATAATTGTTTCTGCAATATTAAAAAGGCATCAAATAAAACTAGAGAGAGAGAAGGTCGATCGGGTTGGCGTCATATTCCATGGACCCCGACCTATACACGACCTAGACCCGGCTTGTACCCGGGTTCCCCTCCTCCTTTGCATTCGGTTTTGCACTTCCTTCAATGGTGTTCCAAGCTCGAAGATGCCTCAATCTTGACCTCCTTTTCCAAGACTTCCCATGTGAGGAGATGTTTGGGTTGCTACAAGTCTTTCGAGGTTAGTTCCTCCATAGTTAATCTACGCTCATCATTTCCTACAAAAAGAGAAAATTGATTAGAAAACTCCTTAGCTTGGGCTCGGGTGATTGCTCCTTGAGGTATGACTCCATGCACGGCATCTCGTGGCATGTCAGTTTTTGTGCAAGAGATGATTCATTTCCTTGGGTTCATCATTTCTAAGAATGGCGTGAAGGTAGATTAATCCAAGATTAAAGCTACATGTAATTGGCAAACCTCTAAGAGTGTCTAGGATGTAATAAGTGTTTCCATGGCCTTGCATCTTTCTATAGGAGGTTCATCTAAGGATTTAGCTCCATTGTTGCTTCTTTGACTGATTGCACCAAGAAAGGGAGAGAGTTTAAATGGTGTCCAAGTTGTCAAAAGAGCTTTGAGAAGATCAAGCACAAGCTTTGTGAAGTACCCGTGCTTATGCTTCTTGATTTCAACACAGTTTTTTAAAGAGTCAAGGCAAAATGAATAGAAGGAATGCCAAGTGAGTAGAGTTTCTTGAGAGATATCCTTATATCATCAAGTACAAGAAAGGAGATTGCAATGTGGTGGCTGATGCTCCTAAATGAGGTTTTTTCTTCTAACCTATCTATCGACTAATTTCTTTGGTTTTGATTGAATCAAGGAAGCTTATAAGGATGATCAAGACTTTGGGCATTGGTATGATTTGAGTTTAAGGAAGAAGGATTGTGGCTATCATATCATAGATGGTTACTTATTCAAAAGAGGAAAGCTATGCATACCTAATGGGAGAATCGATGAATCCCTCATTAAGAAGTTCGAGGCTTGGCAAGCTATTTTGGTAAAAAATGACCTTGGAGGCACTCAAAGAACATTTCTATTGGCCAAACTTATTCCCAGGTGTGCAGAAAGTTGTGGCAAAGTGCATAGTTTGCAAGAAGGCCAAGAGTAGAGTGCTCGTGCAAGGACTCCACCCTCCATTTCTTTATCATTCTTTTGTTGAGTTTAGCATGGATTTTGTCATAGGTCTCCCTCGGACTTGTAGAGCCAAAGATTCTATATGAGGGTGGTCGATTGATTCTCTAAGATGGCTCACTTTCTAGGTTTTTTTAAGAATAATGAAGCTAGTCTTGTTGTCGAGTTATTCTTCAAGGAAATGGTTCATTTGCATGGCATCGTAAGAACCAATTTTCTTGCATAGGGATACAAAGTTCTTAAGTTCTTTTTGGAAGACCTTATGGAGAAGGGTGAGAATCAATATCCTTTTAGCACCTATTTTCATCCTTAAACTGATAAAGTTTATTGAGGAGTATAACTAGCAGAAGCTCACATATTTGGACATTCAACTCCCTTATATATAGATTTTACTTATAATAAGAGTGTGCGTAGTGCAACTCAAATGAGCCCATTCGAGGTGGTGGACAACTTTAATGCTTTGACTCCTCTTGATTTGATACACTACCCTTAAAAGATGTTCTCAAGGCATGGGGATTTGAGCATAGGGCTCAAGGCATTGACCTTAAGTGATATGATCTTAACTGATATAGATTGATCAGTGATCGAATGCGGAATATAAAAGAAAGTAAAGATAGAAATGGAACCTTGACCCGAAGTAAACAGATGTTTGAACCTTAGCTTAGAAAGAGCTTAAGACCCGAAACAATAATGCGACTAGGAACCTTGGATAGGAAAGACGCCACAAACGAAGAGATTTCGTTTGATAAGTCAGAAACGACGTTGCTGGACTTGCAATGAAAGACCGAACAACAACTTGAAAAGGAGAAGTCTCTCACAATATGATTCACAAAACTCAAGTTCCTCTAAATGATAAATCTAGTACATATTTATAGGACTCATTTCTCACCTAATTTCTCTTCTTCCAACATCAACCACTTTCTCACCCACTTTCTTACCAACTTTTCTACCTACTTTTCACCTACTTTTTATATGACATGCAACATAGATGATAAGTACATAATAGCTAATCTATAATAATGTCATCTTGTCCCATGTGCACTTGAATGCATGTCATGCATTTAACTTTGATATTGTCGGGAACAATAACGCCGTCACAATTGAGAAGTTCTTGGATATATATGTTTAATTTTTCACCGAACTTCTTTGCTCGATCTTCTATCATCTTTCCGTCCATGCTTGCTCCGGTTACATTTAATTCTTTTCCTTTCCTCTTCGTGATGTCCTCATCATTAAGGTGTTGGGCTTAGGGCTTAGGGCATAGGGCTTTAGGCTTGAAGCTGGCTTTTGGCTTACGACTTAGGACTTTAGGATTTTGGCTCTGAAATTTGTGCTTAGGGCTTAAGAAATACGGCTAAGGTCTTAGGGCTTTTAGCTTAGTCCATGGGCTTAGGGCTTTGGCCTTTTGGCTCAGGACATAGGGCTTAGGGATAAGGGCTTAGGTTTTAGGGCTTTGAATTTATGGTTTTGGGCTTAGGTCTTAGGGCTTGAAGCTTATGGCTTAGGGTTTTGGGTTTAGGGCTTGTGGCTTTTTGTTTTGCGCTTTGTGCTTAGGGATTAGATTGTATGGCTTAGAGCTTATGGGTTAGGGGTTAGAGCGTCGACCTATAAGCTTAGGTCTTGAGGCTTAGGGCTTATGGCTTAGACCTATAGGTTTAGGACTTAGGTGTTAGGCTTAAGGCTTAGGGCTTAGGTCTTAGAGCTTAGGGTTTTAAACTTTGGGCTTATGGCTTTGGGATTAGTTCTTAGGGCTTTTGGCTTTGGTCTTTTGGCTTTGAGCTTTGAGTTTTAGGCTGAAGGCTTTGGGCTTAGGACTTTGGGCTTAGAGATTAAGGCTTTGAGCTTAGGGCTTAAAGTTTAATGCTTAGGCCTTTCACCTCAGGGCTTAGGGCTTAGTGGTTCAGGCTTAGGGGTTAGGAGTTTGTGTCTAGGGCTTTGGGCTTAGGGCTGAGTTCTTAGTGCTTATAACTTAGAGATTAGCACTGTCACATCCCAATTTTCATACTTTCTTTTTATTCATAAGAAAATATTATTTTAACACATTTTATAAAAAATACAGCAGAAGACTTAATGATAGTTAAATCCATTTGATAAGAACACCAATTAACCATATAAAACTTCTTAATTAAACATTGTATTCGTTCAAAACATAAGGTTAATTTACAAACTTTGATAAATATGTATTATCAATCTCTTTTAAACATTACACATTTCAAAACACTAAACATCAAAATACATCTCCCACCGGTCTTCACTTAACGATCCAAGCATCTGCACCGGCTATACCTCCTCCACCACGTTGTATCAATGATAAGGAAAAACCTCCTCACCACTAATCTCATCACCTACAATACAAAGCTTAAATCTAATGAGCTTAACGCTCAGTAAATAACCATACATGATTCCTTAATGCCTACATGAATATGCATTTCTTAAAACATGTTCCATTTTCGTTCCATTTGATTTTTTGATACTTTTACTTTGGTGTGGGCGTCACAACGTACAGTGAGAGAAAAGCACCATTTGTTCTTCTTCACGGGCAGCCCAATGAACACCATTTGGTCCATTTAGGACAGTTCATGAGCACCATATGGCCCGATCCGCAAGACAGCTCATTCCATCCTACCCATAGCTTGATACTTACATGCTTTACATATCGAATATTGAAGATTACGGAATAGAGGATTGGCACCGTATGGCCTCCCTCGAGACAGCCTTACTCTACTCCCTCCACAATATCCGGTTGAATCATCATGAAAACCATGCATGTAAAACATTTTCGTTCTTTTCATAAAACATGATGCATGATCAATTGTACATATGCATGACATACAACATTCATATAACCTATAATGATAATATTAAATTTAACTTAACATATCAATCATCAAACAATTGCAAACAAGCACACAAACAATCCCAAGAGTTTGGGTCGGTGTATTGTGCAATACACCCCAACAGAATATTATCCATACTTAATCTAGCACCTAATCAATTCAAATCATAATCCATAAAGTCTACTCTTTGTATCGTAGTCCCAATTGGGCCAAAGACATTCAGAGTTACTTACTTGAAGTCCTTAGCTTTAAGTGGATCACTTAATCCCTTAATCTTCAACACTTATCACTTGGTAACCTTAATTAATACATAAAAGAAAATTGAGTGAGCAATCTCGAATATACCCTTTTTTACAGTAATTTCCAACAACTATAACTTGAGATACACAAGTCCAATTACAATGATTCAAGTGTCATAACTTTTGTGAAGATGTCTACTTTAAGTCATCTGAAGAGAGTAAAATCAAATTACCACTCAAAGACCTTGTAATAATTTAATTTCTAAAACTGTGCAGATTTATCCGAAATCGGGAAATCTTGATATAACTTTAAAATTCATGCACTAGCAACCATTCTGAACCAACCCAAGCACTTAGATATCAATATAGGGTAAGAATTGATACCTTAAAGGAAAGAAAACTTGCAGCAAAGTTTCCAAATTCGTGGCTTCCCTTCCTCTTTTCTTGCTTCAATAGTGCACTAAATGTCACTTTTATGAACTAAATACCCTCACACACTTCAACTATCCTTAAATCTTCACTTTTCTCCTACAAAACTAGAGAGAACTTGAGAAAAGGAGATGAATTTCGTGGTTTTCCCCATCTGATTGGAAACCCTCTTCATAAAAGCTAAGGAGGAGGTGAAGAAAGCATGAGGTGTTTTCTCCTCATTCCACCCCACTTAAGCTGCTCCCCAAATTCACCAATCATATTTATTTAACTTTAATAATAACATTTTGATTTATATTATTTTTACACAGAAAATTAAGGTGGAGGT
>QAOC01011664.1:0-30087 GCA_003255005.1 Begonia fuchsioides | reverse complement strand
AATGGAGGGAAAATTGAGGGCCGCATGCTGGAAATTGAAATAAAGGAAGAAAAATTGGACCAATGAGATTGCAAGAATGTGAAAGCCACGTGATCTTGAATCTCCTCAGCCAATTTTCTCTTCTTTCTTGGCCCAAAATACCATTCTCTTAGCCAAAAATTCCTCACGCAAAACCCCATGCAATCATGCAAAAATAAACACAATAAAACCTAGCCGAGAAACCCTCTCAGGTTATCCAACGTAAAATTCACATAAAAATTAAGCTAAAAATGCGATAAAATTCCTTCAATCCATGTAAATGCTGGTGAGTTGAGTCATGGAACCTTTGATCACTTTTGCATTGGACTCCAACTCGCCATGCAACGTGATACTTCAATCGGGTTCGGGTTCGGGCTTGATTCTGGAGCTCTCGGTTTTTGGTTGAAAATCCACATTTTCTTCACGCCAAATTATCTTGTGTTTTGGCCTTGTTTGATCCTCCAAAGTTGGCTTAGAAATGTATAATTCTTCAATTAATTTTTCTGCAAAATTAACAAACATATTAAAAAAATTTCAAGCTCGGGCTCAGGTGATTGCTCCGCTTGACATGTCAATCCGTGACATGTCAGGTTGGGTCAGGACGGGGTGAGTTATCGATCAAATTATAAAAAAATTGAAATATATCCTCTAAAAATAATATATACTTGTTATACATTATATGTAGCAATTATAGATAAAAACACAAATATCATCCATCAAATTTAACAATCAAATATAAAATATTGAAATAAAGGTAATACATTATCCATATGTAAAATCAATAATTCTTTAACAATTAGAGACCAACGTGAAAACAAAAATACAAACAACCAAACAACCAAATTGCTTAATCTATCTTTTATGCTTTTCTCATAAAGTTTTTCTGAAAACCTATAAAATAAAACTTATAAAACTATTACAAAATTTTAATCGATAATTTTGAAAGTGTCAGATTTCAAGTACGTCAGATTTACTTTTCATAATCACCACACAATCGATAATTGTCATTGTGATGTTTATACTTCTTTGACATTCCCTTTTTGTAATGCAATAATAATAAATGAAGTCAACTACCAAACAGTTTATATAAAAGTAAAAATGGTGCCCAGTGAAAAGAATATCCGTCCAGAATAATTTGTTAAATTACATGAGTCTAAAGATTAATTATTTTGAATTAATTAAGAGGACAGTAATAAAAGGTATTTGCGTCAGTCGTAGGAACTTTAACACAGCGAATGAATGGCGATGAAATAAAAACATCAGACAAAGTATGTAACTGAACAAGACACAAGAACTAAAAAGAAACACAGGTTCGAGGCAAAAGAAGCAAGACACTGCCAAATTTCCAACAATGGGAGAACAGAACCTCATTTACAGAATTTTCTATCTTATGCGTAAAGAATTTCTTGTGCTCTTCTTTTATGGCTGCCACTTTGTTGATGTAATGTTCCATGCCGCTGAAGAACGTGTTTCGTGACACACAGAAATGCCTGTTTCAACTTTCGTTAGCCACGATTCAAAGCACTTGATTAGTCAGTATCGATTTCAAAATTTCATAAAGTTTAGAAAAAGTTGAGTACTCATGAAATATGTAAAAGCAATATCAAAGAATTCTTATAATAAACTTCTAGAGGCTAGCAACAACCTTGCGAATCCTAAATGTGTTTGCCAAAAGTTTTTTCAATTTCAAGTCTCTTCTCAACGAAACTTCAAGTTATTCTTACTGTTAGCTTGAAACTTAAATAGTACTATTCAAAAATGTGTGAAATGGCTGTGACACAAACTATATGAAACAAATGGGCCTTTTAGGGTAAAAAAAACTTGTTTTATACTAATCAAGAAAATGCAATGATTTTTTCAAATGCTATTTGTTATCCACTAACGAAAACATTTTCTTCAGAATTATTGAATAAGCTACAACTCTAAAGATCGGAATATGAATAAGGAATAGATAAAACATACCGAAGTCCTTATATTGGACAAATGCTTTTTTCTCGCCCAAACAACTCAGTAACTGCAGGCAGCTTCTCAACAACTGGACCCATCATGTAAAACTGCTTCTTGCAAACTTCCTCTCTCACCATCTTCTTCCCTATTGGAGCACTTAGAAGGAGTACACCCACAAGTTGGGCCACATGTGCTTCCATTTGATCGGCATTTGCATTTTGTTGTCTTACACAGAGATTTCTTGCTGCACGAACAACACAGTGCAAGATTTGATTTCTTTGTAACAAGTCCAACATGTTTCAATTCGGAAGTCCACGTATAATAACTCCCTGTGCTAATAGATGATGCAGATGAGACAGCCTGATGATCACATCATATCAAAAATTTTAAATACCATCTAAAATTAAGTTAAATCATTTTTATTCAATAATTTTTTTGTTTCATGGTATAACTAACTTATCCGTTTGAAATGTTAATAAAGTCAAAGATCAACCAAGCTAATAAAAAATTTACACTAACAAGACGTTTTTCCTGGACAAGTTCAGTCTTTTGAATACGTAGTTGTGTAATTAAACCACTTAGACTATCCATTTGTTCTTTCAGGTCGTTTATCTCCAAATCTTTCTGCAAAATGTCAATATCTTCTTGCAATGAAAACCTACACAGACAGAATGCCAAAAAAAGTTCAAAAAAATCTCTTGAAGATTAACAACAAATTAACTACTTGAAATAATGATGTGCCTCAATGAGTCACAACATTATGGATAATCAATCAAAATATTTTAAATTATTTATTATTATTTTCTTTTATTTAATTTCCTTTTCTAAAATTAGGAAAGTTTCATTTTTTTTCAAATTAGGAAAATTTATTAATTATTATTTGTTTCCTAATTAGTTGTTTTTGTTTAAGGATACTTTGTAGTTATTTAAAGGCATTAAACCTACACTATTAAGGAAATTTGATTATTGAATAATTTTCTTTTCAAAGTGAAAACTTTTTGTAATCGGCTCCCTCTCTCTTTCATTCTCTAGAAATTATTTGTTGGGATTGGAGAATACAAGGCTCCGTCTAGTTGAGAGTAATTTGGAGCGTTTCTACCTTTTTCTCATATTTTCGAATGGAGTTTCAGATAAGAAGATTAGTTTCTATCAATTTTGATTGTCCAACCTTGCTATTATCTTTCATTCCCACGCTTCTTCATATGTTTTCACATCAAATAACCAACAACCTTGCACAGCCGATCAAAATATTTACCTGAGCTTTTCTTCCCTTAACATGTGTGCTTCTTCTTGTAGTTTTAAAATATCCTCAGACATCCTAACCAATTTATTAACACAAAAGTAGAATTAAATATCACTATTGAATTTGAATATGCAAAAATGACTCATATAATAGAGAACTTCTGGTATGACTAACTCTTCAATTTGATGTTCATATTTCGAGCATAATTCATGCAATTGCTCTGTGCCAGCAACCTCATGCTCAATACGCTGTAATAGTCACAGACAACGAATATTGCAAATTATTCAAATACAAGGGGTGGTGACATTTGGGTGGGGAAATCTGGGCAGGGGATGAAGTGGAAAGATCATTTTATTATAATATAAACATCTAAAGAAAATAAATCCATGCAGATTCATAAATCTTTGGTCTTTAAATCAATTATGTAGCCAAAAATAGAGAAATTCAACATTTATTGGTTACATTTTTTCTTGGCTTGGAGTATTCATTATTTTCCTTTGTTGTTATCAAATAACATTAATATAAAACAACTTGTTACACTAAAGGTTGGATGTATATTGGCTGTACTAACATTTTCAGAAGTATCATGTAAATTTAGATTGGTGTCCACAAAACATATTAGACAACTATCAATTTTTGGAAAAATGGGCTTGTTTGTAATGAAACCACACAGTAACAAGCAAATGTTCATTATTGAATGAAAACATTCCAAGCATTTTCATCCCATGCTGTAAAATACCCGAAAAACTCTAGTTCATACATAATTGTAACTTCATGTGTGGGATATGTTTATATTTTGTTAAATGGTAAAATGTACTATTAGGGGTTTGAATGTATTGGATTTTGTTAGTTAAACAGGTTAAGTGATTAAAAGGTATACAAATTGGTCAATCTATGTAGCGGCAAAAAATGGAAAGCCACAAAAAATTTAATGGACTTAGTGGTGAATTATCATTGGGAGTGTAATGATCTGTATATAAGATATTGGACAGACGAAATGAACCTAGAAAAGGGGGATACGCTTCACAAAAAGGTGGAGACACCTCATGCTATAAATGGGTGTCACCTCCACCTTAATTTAAAGGCTTTCTTTTAAATTGAATAGGCAACAAATTTCCCTCATCTGTTCACACTCTCTAAATATTTAGGGTTTAGAGAGTAGAAAGGAGATTCTAAAAAAGTTAAGAGGAATTTAGTGCATGAAAGGAGGAGTTTGTGCAACCTAGTGCGATTTTAGAAGGGAAATAGAAGAAACCCACAAAGAGAAGATCTCCATTACATGCCATGATTTTTAAGGCATGAACTTTGGTTCTAATTATTAATAACAAGATTTTAATTTGGAAGTAGTATGGTAGAGAATATTTTGTGAACAAATCCAAATGATGCACAAAAACTAGAATTTCTGGGCTGATTTAGGATTTGGCATATTCCGAATTTTTACAAATTTCTTTTGACCTTGGACACCCTTTGAACAAGTTGAAGCAGACACATTAAGGAACCTACAGGCTATGGAATCAAGACTTTCGAACATGTATTGAAGTAGTTATTATGACATTTTGAATTTAAGCTAAAAACAAAACACTATCTTCTGAAAATTCATTTATGGTGTAAGGAAATAAGATTGAAAGTGACCAATAATTTGTACACCAAGCTCAGGAGATAAGGTCAGTGACTCTGGATGTCTTTTGCCCATTAATGGCATACACATAAAATGATTGGTAGTACCTATTGTTTGATGTGCATTGGATAACTTTATGTTTTGTATTTGAGAAGTTTATTGGGTAATATAAATTATATTAAGTTGTCTTGATTAGGATACTAAAACATTGTTAAGCATTTCATTATGATTCAAGTGTATGTTATTAGGCTCATAGGTGAACTTTATTGTGGAGGTAATGATGTTCCAACTAATTGATTTATGTGAGGCATCTAAAGTTTTCCTACAAAGAAGAAAATATGTAAATCACTTGACCACAACCATGACAAAATCAATGTTGCGTTGGTTTCTTGGAAGACCCAAGACAATCCATTGTCAATTCTTGCCAGATTGTATCAAGGACGGGTTAAGGAGTGTAAAGACCAGTGTTTTAGGCATCCCCTTTCGATTTCTGGCAAATAGACCACCTTTGGACAAAGCGGCCAACATCACGTTTGAGTTGAGGCCAATGAAATTGTTCCTCGACTAAACTAATTATCTTATCACAATCAATGTGTCCTCCTAAGCTACCAACATGTAATTCCTTGATGAGGTACTCTCATAAGGAAGAACGAGGAATACATAATTGATTGTTCTTAAAAATATCCTGGAATAAGAAATCCAAGCACAAATCCTTGTATGTGCTAATTGTTGTCAAGCAAGAGGCTTGATGACTAAGGGCATCTGCAACATAATTGAGTTGTCTCGATTTGTGTTTGTGTTTGATGATGAAAGTGAACTTTTGAAAGAAAGTAATCCACCTAGTGTGCATGTGATTCATGAGTTTCTAAGAATTATTATATTTCAAGGTTTGATGATATGTGAATAGGACGAACACCCTTTGGACTAATTAATGTTCTCAATGCTTTAAGGCATGAATGATTGATAAAACTCAAGCTCATAGATAATCCACTTCTCACAAGAATCACTAATTTTTTTTCCTAAAGAATTTGAAAGGTTGGCTTCCTTGGGATAAAAATGCACCAATCCCCATCACTAAAACCGGCCCACCCTGTGCCCACCCCTATCTAGCACATGTCAAAGATGAGATAGATTTTCTTCACTACTTCTACTAAATATGAGAATATCATGCAAATAAACTACCACAAATTTAACCATAAAAGAATGAAGAACCTTGGTCATCATCGCATAAACATGCTATGGGAATTTGATAATTCGAATGGCATAACCAACCATTCATAAAGATCATCTTCTGTTTTAAATGCAGTCTTCCATTTGTCACCTGGCAAAATACAAATTTGATGGTACCCGCTCCACAAATTAGGTTTAGAGAATATTACAGGACATGCTAGGCAATCTAGCATATCATTATCGCACCAATTGTTGACACACATTCGCTAATCGTCATATTTGTTTGGAGTAAGAAGTGCAAGCACCGTACAAGGGCCTATGCTTTCACAAACTAACCGTTTGTTCATTAGATCATTGTCTTGGTGTTGTACCTCCTCATCTTTTGTCAAACTAATGACATAATGTGGTAGATTCGTCATATTAGCCTGTGGTAGTAAGTCAATGTGATGTTGAATATCACGCATAAGTGGCAATTCATTTGGGAGCTCTGCTAGAGACAAGTCCTCAAATTTGTCAAGCATCACTTAAACCTCGAAGGGGATGTCCTCGTATTGACCTTTCACAATTAGGACGATCACCAAGTGTGGCTTGTTAACTTGTAAATTCACATCTCGTGATATAAGTATAGAAAGGCTGACCTTCTTTATAGCAGGGCTAGAATCTAGTAGCGGATTTGTGGTATTAATGCTAATATTTTTGTCAAACCATGTAAAAATATATGTATTGTCGCGTCACACAATATGTCGTCCTTGTAATATTTATGGATAGATAGTTGAACTTTGCATGTTAGGAGCTCTTGAACTTTAAGACCTAATTTGATACAAACAATCTTGTAAGGAGAATGGTGTGTTTCATTTTACAAATTGAGCGTTTTTACCAAGATTGTAGAAACCATATTCTCGTTATTGCCACTATCAATAATAACATTGCACACTCTATTACGAACAGTGCATCAGGTTCTCTAATTTTTTTAGGGTTAACAATAGACGTTGAATTATACATGATACTTCGTCACCTACGTCAACCTCTTCAAACTCAGCTCCACCATAAACACAATCATTCAAATTTTCTATGTCTTCACCATCACTTCCTTCAATAAGGTTAACACGACATTGACTCGAGCAATTATTTGAGAGGTAACTTGGTTGGTTATGCTTAAAATACTTTCCCAAGTCAAGGTGTGTGTAAGGATCATTACGTGTTCCTTATGGTGAGGGTCGGTTTTGAGTATTAAGCCGCGCAAGAGGAGAAACATTTTTTGTTTGACCAACTTGTGGGATCACATGAGCGTCTTTAGGGATATTGTCCCTAATAATAGACAATCATTTGTAATTGGTAGACCCTTCTCGCATTGATTGTTGAAAATCGTTGGAACTACGAGTGTTAATTCTATTAACTTGAGTTTTAATTCTCATCACCAAATTCACAACATCGATTAAAATGCATATCTGTTGTAGAGACAACTGCTCTTGTATGATTATCCCAAGTCCACCAATATTCGATTGACAAGTTGACCTTGTATTTCTGATAAACTAATTCGTGCATTGAAGTGGTTAAACTCTTTTGTATACTCGTTCAATATTACGGTCATTTTGTTGTCAATTTTGATACTGATGATATAAAAGTTGCTCGTAGTCTGGTAGAAGGAAGCATTGTCATAGTTGTTTTTTCATCTTTTTCCCAAGTGGTAACTTGTAACCCCGTTGAAGCTCCACTTTTTAATTTATACGCCACAAGTTTAACTTGGTCTTTTTGAGTAATATTCAAATAGTCAAAAAAGTTTTCTACCATACGAACCCAATAGAGCAAATCTTCAATATTTAAGCGGCCATCAAAAGTTGGTAAATCTATTTTCATCTTGAATTCATTAGTGGTTGACCTCCAATTAAAAATGTGATTATCATGTGTTTCATCCCTTTCATCATATGAATAATCAACTCGATGAGACTATCTTTGATTATAGCTTCAATGTTGTTGGCAAAATCAACATATTCTCTATGGTCAAAATCTCTAGGTCGATTGGAAATAGCTCAATGTCGTCTGGTATGAGCGAAATCCAACAATTTCAAAGTCTAAGGGGTTGCACAAAGGGAGTTGGTGACCTGCTCTTAAGTTTGAGGGAGGTCCTATTGTTGCATGACTAAAATATAGTCATTGGCAATTGTTGGACGATAAAGATTCTGCTTGGTTGTCGTTTGCTCTAGTATGCACAAAATCAACCTCTATGCAATGGCATTCTTGCATAAACAAAGCTTGCTCTTGGTCGTAGCCTATTCTCTGATGCCCTAGGTGGTTTGTCTGGCGGCCGCTAACGGTGAGTTTACTTTTAGGTGCTTAGTTGTTTCTTTTCCCTAGTTGTGGAACAAAAAATTAGGTTTCTATTATTTTCCCTTAAGATGTCAGTGTTTACTTCATTGGCATTTGAGTCATAGAAATTAGATTTTAGATTGTTTAATACTTAGGCCCCTCGCAAATTTTGACTGCAAAATATGCATCATCATTGAAATTTTTTATCAAAGCCACCGAACTTATGATCATATTGTTCAAGTCATTCTTCTAATCGTTGTTCGAGGAGTTCAGATCATTGTTTGTTGTCGACAATTTAATTTCCACTTGAACCTTCATTAGTAGGTTAAAGTCCTAGCTCTAATACCAATTTGCTGCAGTGAAAGTTGCTTTTTGTTAAAAAACAAAGAAACTTGATAATTGAAGATATTGATATGTGTGGTTTAATTAATAACCCTCTTATTGAATAGACAAAATTTAAAATATTAAATCTAGCAGAATACAAATACTAATCCTAGTAGAATATTATATACTAATCCTAAATGAATACCAAATACTAATACCAAACAAATAAGAAATATTAATATTAATAAATAGCATAAGATTGATTATTAGCCTAGATGGTGTTGGGCTTGTGTCGCAGTTGTTGATACAAAGTGGTTTCCTTCCACTGCCATTTAAAAAAAAGCAATGAAATTTATGGATGTTACAACTCAATAATGCCTATGTGGTATAAATACTATGTTTATATGCAGCTACACATAAAAATGGCTTAGACAAAATAATGCATGATTTACCTGAATATTTGAATTGTTGTCTTTTTGAGCTCCTAAATAAGGTAGAATCAAAAAGTAGAAGAACACACTTAAATATTGAACGAAAATAATTAAAAATATATATTAAAATGCAACCACACTTAACCTGATTTTCTCTGTGAAGAATTCTTTCGTGATTCTATCAGCTCTTTTAATCGTTTAGTGGCAAAGGAAGCTTCTTCAGTCTTTCGCTGCAAAACCTATGTTACAAAATAAACTACTGAATATTATTTGCTTGTTCCACAATGATTAGGTAATATACACATATTACTTAAATAAACATGAAATTACCATCTTTAACCTCTGAGTTGAAGCTTGATGGTTATGCATCTCATATTGAATCTTCCGTCTTTCTTTTTTAAGCTGGTAATACATGGAAATATTGCAACATAAAATTGAAATCATACTAGCAAAGTTTATGATATAAGAATAAAAACATCATAGCCATGTCATAGTACATAAGATTACAACGCAAGAACATTTCAATTAGGAGTTTCACATTTTTTAAATTGGAGCAGGGTCTGTACCTGAAGAACTTCTTTTTCCATTGAGGCCTTGTACAATCTGAATTGCACCGATTCTAGCTTAATTTTACATTGCAACTGAACCTAATATAACAGAGATAGTATTATGAGATTAAAAAAAATTGGGTAAAGTATCCACATATTCAATAATGGATTATGAACTTAGAACCTTTTGGGTTTTTAGACTTTGAATCTCATATTGCAGTTGTTTCATAGGTTCATCACTTTTTTTCTTTTGGATAGAGAATTGAGACTGATTATCCAGTTTGGTCTTCAACACCGCTACCTAAATGAGCAGAAGATTCTGAACATTTTATATTTTACTACTAAGTAGTCAAACACTATGCAACAGTCACCTGATCTTCGAGGACGTTCAACTTATGAAGATAATCTTCTTTCAGCTTTCGAAGATTATTTGTTGAGATGGCCGAGACACTACCTAGTCTGTATTTCAGTTCCTTAATTTCCTTCTGCAAATTTTCATAAATAGTAGAATGAGAAGCTAAATTAATAAAGTCTAAAAGAGCACTTGGACAGGAAAAAAAACAATGAATCAAAATGATATGAAAAACAATTGAATCAAATAGACCAATGAAGCAATCAAAATATAGCAGTGAAGCAAGTACAGCAATTAAACTGGTAAGAAAACTTGAGTAACTACAAGGCATAACAGAGATGTCGACAATAATGATTCTATTTTTTAAATGTACACCTATGAATCCAGCCATAGAATTTAGCATTAGATTTATACTCGGAAATGCAAATATGTCTTATCTTTTCTTCGTTTTTCAAACTATCAAATATGCGCTGCTGAAAAAAACAGATTGCGAAAAAAATAAAAATACACGGCTCCCTGCCCACACTTCAAAAGATTAAACTGAAATTTAACTACAATGAACTATTAGAAAAGCGTACAACCTTAAGCGCTTCGTTTTCACTTTCCTGCTCTTGAGCTTTTTTTTCGTAGAGTTTCATGTCGTTCTCATCTGAAACCGAAATTCTCAAGCCATCTGATCCACTCGCTTGCTTAGATCTACGGTTAGGCTTCATCCTATACAAATATCTCTTAGTTTCTTCAATCAAAACACCATCACAAATCATCAAAACAAACAAAAAATACAGCCCAAGAGTCGCTCACCTGGCTGATATATCAAATCGAATCCTTCCTTAAAGATCAGTGACTAAATGCTCGTGGATCTATAATTTGCTGTCATTACCTTGGATGCTGGGGCGGAGGGAAGAGAGGGAAAGTCTGAAATTCAAATTTTGCCACATCAGCTTAATCCAGTCGGCCCTGTAAGAAGCGACATAATATGTATGGTACACCTCGACGTAAAACGGGCCGGGCCCCAAACTTAGCCCAATAGTCTGTTTATAATTGGTCCCATTTAGTTTGGTGCGAAGTTCTGAAGAACTGAAGATGGTCAATTTTTATAAATATAATTTGAAACCGAATCGATTAGTAATTCAGTTTAATTTAGCTTTGGTTTTTTACTTTATTGGTTTGGTTCACTCCATTTTTCAATTTGGCCTTTGGTTTGACTCATTGTTTCTTTTTTTCATTAAGTTCTTTGTTATATAGTATGTAATATAACAATCATTCTATAAATTATATAATAATGTTCATCGTTCATTAAGAATATTATCATGATGATCAAAGTGCTCTTAAGAGTGGATTGTAGAGATCAATTGTGAGTCAGAAGAGTGCTACTAAACGATAAGACAGATTTAACGTTGAAAATAATATAATAATGTCCTACAAAATATTTGAATTATTTGGTTCACCCACATCAATAGTACAAAATAGAATTATGTGATTGTAACTTAAAATTGGCAATATAAAACTCGATGCAAAAGAGATTGCATCCGACAATGATACTTGGGAGAGAATTCCAAAAATGGCAGTGGCGAGACACGAGCAAGGGAGAGACTGCTTCACAGTGAAGAAATGTCATTTGTTGGTTTGCGTATGAAGGAAGATGGCGAAAAGGAAACTTCAATAGCATTGCCTCCTTTGGAAGAGAACTTACTTCTAGTTCTTGCTTTGGAAGGGAAACGAACACTTCCAATTGAGCAAGAAACTCCTTCAATGTTTGAATCAAGAGAAACATCAGCCCATCGAACTCCGCATTGCAAATTAGCAATGAAGCTAAGGATTCTCAAGTATCAGCAGTTCCTGGCACGACCCAAAATGCTTAAATTGACCGGCATTAGACCAACGACAACTTTCATTAAATCTGTCATGCGAGTACATTGACCTACAGTAAACGAGTAATGCAGCTGACTTTTAGGGCTTTCATTTCCATACAATGGAGCGTAAAAGGACGCATTGGTTAATGCTCAATACAAACAATCATCACAACCTGTTCTTATAAAAGGAAATATATATAACCATTGTAATATATTAATGTGTATACATTTCTAAGTGACATTTTCTCAGTCAAATATTTCTTTTAAGCAATATGTGTTAATAGTTGCATCCACAATATTCTTTGAGACTCGATAAAAAATGTTGCATAACTTCAGACTAATTTTTGACCAAAATAAACTTTAGTGGGAGAGAATAGTCCAAATCATGTTAATAGATGAGCCTAAACGTTATTTACAGCATCAAAAATCAAAATCTATCGATATATTTTCATTTCTACAAATATAGATGAAAGTGATCTCTACTGGTAATCTCAGAATACCGAAGAGAACATGTTAATCTCTGTCTCTTCCCAGAATGTTGTCTTAGTTCATTTGATTGTGCAACCAAAGAGGATTCTAGCACTTTATTTGGCATTACAACGTCGATGTCCTCGTTCGGTGGATTGTCATGTGTTTCTTTGCATGAGCAAGGGTGAGTTTCTGTTGGGAAAAATTGGAATAATCAGAATACCAAATAATCGTAGAAATTACTGATCAGGATAATTCTCAAGAAATACTGTTCTTGGCAATCTCTAAGATAAAATTACTTTTCCAAGTAGGTTTCAACTAATATTCCCAAGAAAGGATGGAGATGTCACAAATGATCTCACTTAAAACTCACTCTTCTAGACGAAACTTACTTACACAATATAATTACATCACTAAGTAATTTAAACAATTCAAAAAACACCAAGAATATTTTTCCACACCGTTATAATACAACAACCAAGAAGTAAGAGAAAAAGTCAACAAAACAGACAGACAATTTTACGTGGAAACTTGAATTAGGAGAAAACCACGGGCTCGGTTCTAAAAAGATCTTAGTATGAAAATAGAAATTATAATATTTTTTGAAAATCATATATTTCTATAAAATGTTCACTAAAAGTAATAACCACTCTTAGAATTCTTACTGTACTTAAAAGTACCACACTTAATTCTTTTTTCCTCTACAATAGCCATAACTTTCTATTGATTCTATTGTGAGCAATACTTACCGATATGTCAAGGGGATCCTTACCTAAGGCCATGCCACAATGAGCAATCACCCAAACTCTAGCCAAGGAATTTTCTAACAAGTTTACTAATTTTGTAGGAAACGTCTTGCAAGGATTCACCATGATTGAGCCTACATTTAATGATCAAGAGCAACCCAAGTATCTTCTCACTTGGAACTCTAGCTCGGGCCATATGGAACTTGGAAGCAAGGAAACAACGAAGCCCAATTCGGAGGCTCATGAAGGAGATCAAATGCTTGAGCCTGACTTGGAGGATTTTGAGCCCACTATGCTACTTCTTTTCAGCCCAAGCCTAATTTAAAAATAGGGCATGTCTCTTTTATTTGACTTTTTGTAACATTTTACTTTGCAAACTTGTCTAGCAATTTAGGATTTTTTGTCGTGGGTTTCTCATGGGTTTTAACTTTGGTTATAAGTTTTCATTTTTGGTTATCTCAAAAATGGAGGTGAGCGGATACCAAATTAGGGGGACAATTGCTACCTTTGCTCAGCCACATCGGGTATGTTTTAGATGGTCCACCCTCTCTTTTCTTTTTGTGTATTTACCTATCGAGTAAAGTCTTTTTGAACCACCGTTTGTCATCTTCCCNACGGATGGATATGACTGAGTATCAGCCATTTTCGTGGCTGTAGAGAGAGAAAGGGAGAAAAGGAGCAAAAAAAAAGGGAGAAAGGGTTTTAGAGAGAAAGAGTGAAAATTGAAGGGGAATGAGTAGAAATTAGCTTCCAAACATTTGAGGAAAAGTGTTCCTCTCATCAAGAGGAATCTATTGAGCTAAAAATCAACGGCTATTTCCTTATGAGTCTAAACGGCTCTATGGTCAGAGGCGTGTTGAATGTTTGACCGATGATCACTTGTGGCGACCGCCGAAGTTCCAAAGACGAAACTTATGTCGACCGCTCAAGACTTATGTCGACCGCCTAAGTTCCAGAGACTGACCTTATGTCGACCGCCCAAGACTTATGTTAACCGATGCAAAATTCTAGAGACAAACCTTATGTCGACCGCAACACCTTCAAAGGCTAATCAACTATACTTATGTCGACCGCTTTACGAATATGTCCACCGCTCAAGAACAACTACAGAGATAAACTTTCAACGGCTATTTCCTTATGAGTCTAAACGGCTATATTGATGTCGACCGCTCCAGTACATGTGTCGACCGCCTGAGCCTGAGCAACTGCAAAAATTATAAATAGTTGATAAGAAGCCAATTGGAGGACCCAATTTTCTAGAGAGAAAAACACGGTGAAACGCTGCCAAAATCCTTCTTGACCTATTTTACTCTCTCATCTCTTGTATCTACTTTTGATTATTCATCTTGTGATAGAGAGAGCCAGTTTAGAAACCGTAATTCTTGTAACAATACTTTTGAGCAAACTTGTAAAGGGGTGACGACTCTGAGAAAGAAGAGTAAAAAAAAGGTGACACCTCTGCGAAAGAAGAGTCAAGTTGTAAAGGTTGGATTGACACTTGTAAGCTCAATCAAGTGAAGGATCTTCAAGGAGGTACCTTGAAGCGCGGACGTAGGCAGCTGTTGGCCGAATCGTGAAAACATATCAGTGTCAAAATATCTCTCTCTCAACTCTTTATGTTTGTTGATTGTGCTTGCTTTTTGAATCGATAACAAATTCACATTGTTATTATAGTTAAATCATTTAACTTACGAAAAATTGTAATTAACCTAATTCACCCCCTCCCCACCTAGGTTAAAACCGGTCCAACACTAAGAACTAAGCACTAAGTTCCAGAAACAAAACTTATGTCGACCGGCAAAGTTTCATAAATGAAACTTATGTCGACCGGTGAAGTTCCAGAAACGTAACATATGTCGACTGATCAAGAACAACCAACAGAGACAAAGCTCCAACTGCTATTTCCTAATGAGTCTAAACGGCTATATTGCGGTCGACAGCTCTCGTACATATGTCGACCGCTCAAGCCTAAGCAGCTGCAGAATTATAAATAGTTGAAGAGAAGCTCATTGGAAAGTAGACTTTTCTTGAGAGAGAAACACGCCGAAACTCTGCCAAAATCATTCTTGATTTATTTTTTACTCTCTCATCTCTTGTATCCACTTTACATCATTCATTTGATGATTGAGAGAGTCGGTTAGAAACCGCAAATACTTGTATTAATACTCTTGAGCGAATTTGTAAGGGGTGGCGCCTCTGAAAAAGAAGAGTAAAAAAGGGGTGACGCCTCTAAGAAAGAAGAGTCAAGTTGTAAAGGTTAGATTGACACCCATAAGTTCAATCAAGTGAAGGATCTTCAAGGAGCTACCTTGAAACACGGACGTAGGCAGTTGTTGGCCAAACTGCGATAATATATCGGTGTCAAAATTTCTCCTCCTCAACTTTTTACTTTATTGATTGTGCTTGCCTAAACTGAATAGATAATCAAGTTCCATAGCTTTTGTACTTAAGACATTTGACTTACGAAAAATTTCAATTAACCTAATTCACTTGTCCACTTAGGTTAAACAGGTCCTACAATAACTAGATTAAAAAGGAAAAATGATGAATTGAATGTTATAGTCCTGAAGTTTACAAATGGTAGCAAAAATTTGAACATGCTTTTAGGTAAACAAAGAATAACTTTTGACAAAGCCGGCTTAGGATATGAACCTTTCAGAAAGAAAAAGAACTATGAGAGTCTCTTTGAAAAGCCAAGCACATGTCATTCATGTAATAGAATAGGACACATATCATTTATATGTCCTTTAAAGTTAAAAGATAAAAATCAAAGATTTACTCAAAAATGGGTTCCCAAAGGAACCAAAGCTAACACTTTAGGATCCAAAATGGTTTGGGTACCTAAAAGGAACACTTAACTCTCTTTGTGTAGGTGGAGGACTCCCTTGCGAAGAATCTATGGTATCTCGACAATGGATGCTCGAGACATATGACTGGAGACCACTCAAAGTTCACCTCCATCAAACAAAAGAAGGGAAATGTCACATTTGGAGGGAATCAAAAGGGGAAGATAATTGGGATTGGAAACATAGGTAATCATTCCTCCTCTATCATTGAAACACATTATTAGTTGACGGCTTAAAACATAATCTTCTAAGTGTTAGTCAACTATGTGATAAAGGATATAGAGTAATTTTTTAATCTAAAACATGCATGATTGAAGATAGATCTAGTGGTAAAATTTTATTCATAGGCTATAGAACTGAAAATGTTTATACAATTGATATCGATAATTATGCATGTTTTGATGAAAAATGATTTAGTGCAAATTCCTCTATTGATAGTTGGTCATGGCATAGGAGATTAGTCCATGTTAGTATGGATACCTTAGCTAGGATCTCAAAGAAAAATCTAGTGAGGGGACTTCCAAAAATATCCTTTGAGAAGGATAAATCTTGTGATGCATGTCAAATGGGGAAGCAAACAAAGAGTTCATTTTCCTCAAAACATGTTGTGTCTTCTTCTAAACCTCTTCAACTTCTTCACATAGATCTCTTCGGTCCTTCCAAAGTAGCAAGCCTAGGGGTAAACACTATGCCTTTGTGATTATTGATGATTTCTCAAGATTCACTTTGGTATTATTTCTTAGATCTAAGGATGAGTCATTTGAGACTTTCTCATCCTTTAGGAAGAGAGTTCTAAATGAAAAGGATCTCTCCATTGTAGTTATTCGTAGTGATCATGGAGGGAAATTTGAAATGAGAGATTTGAACTCTTATGTCTTAAGAATGTTATCAATCACAACTTCTTCTCTCTTAGGACTCCTCAACAAAATGGAGTTGTTGAGAGGAAGAATAGGTTTTTGCAAGAACTTGCTAGAACCATGCTTAATGAAAATGCTCTTCCTAAGTATTTTTGGGCGGAAGCCATTGCCACGGCATGTCATATAATTAATCGAGTATCAATTTGCCCAATCTTAGAAAAGACCCGTTATGAGCTTTGGTCGGGCAAAACTCCAAGTGTCAAATACTTTAGGCCCTTTGGATGCAAATGCTATATTCTAAATACCAAGGACGATCTAGGAAAATTTGACACAAAAACCGACTTTGGAATTCTTCTAGGATATTCATTGTCGAGCAAAGCTTATAGGGTGTTCAACAAGAGAACTCTAGTAGTTAAAGAATCAATGCATGTCACTTTTGATGAATCACCTTCCTTACGTAATATGGACAAAAGTGATGAGCTCGTAAAAGATCTAGATTCTTTAACTCCAGAAGAAAATGAGATAGATTCACTTAAAGTTTCTCCTGTTGGACCAATTTTAACCTAAGAGGGGGGAGGGGGGGTGTGATTTGGTTTGGACTCTCGCAAATCTTCTAGGACACCAATGAGTACCACAGCCAAATTGGATAAGGATGAAGGTGGAAAAATGTGGATATTAAGAGATTTCATGGTATGATCAGTTCATTGTTATATCTAACCGCTACTAGACCCGACATTCTCTTTAGTGTTTGCTTTTGTGCTTGATTCCAAGCCTCTCCTAAAGAATCTCACTTGAATGTCATTAAAAGAATTTTCAAATACTTAAGTGGAACACTTGATTTAGGATTATGGTATCCAAAGGGTACTTCCTTTGATTTATTTGGATATACGAATTTGGATTATGAAAAGAGCCTTGTGGATAGGAAAAGTACTAGTGGCACATGTAACGACCCGATTCCCGAGCCGCCGCTTGCTGCTCTTCTTACTTACTTTACTTTACTTTCTTTACTTACTTACTCGCTAGCAGCCCGAGAACCGGTCCGTTACTGGGTTTCTTACTTACTTACATTACTTTCAAAAGTGGAAAACTTCTAAAAAAATTTACTTTAATTTCTAAAAACTATCTTTATTTTATAAAACAGTTTACAAGGAAAACCGTCCAATAATAAAAACGTACATTTGAATTCCACCTTTATATAAAATCTATAAGCATTTAGTAACTTAAAGCTGCAGCGGAAGACAATTACTTCAACTTAAAATACATTCATTTTCAAAATATTGGTAATCCATCACACCAAAATAATGGTATACATTTTAATTACATCTTCAAAACATTCAAAACATTTCACAATATAATTCTGTGTGTGTCAGCATCACTCCCCATCGGTCATCATTCAATAAACTGTATCATGTGAACACCCTTCTGCTCTAACTCCTTGGTCAGTCACTTGCACTCATTCCTCCATTACATTTCCTACATTGCAAAGCCTAAACTATGAGCCTAAAGCTCAGTAAGAAGCATAATCATAAAATGCAATGCATGAGTATGCTATGTTGTTAAAACAATGTACAATTTCATTCATGTTTCTTAGGTTTCATATCTTCTTTATCTTTGGAAATATTACAGGATCTCAAGAACACTCCCTTCACCTACTTCAACTTATACTGATTTTGGGCCCCCTTACTACTTGGAATGCTCAGGCCTGTAATAACCATTTACTTTACTGTTTCTTATATTCAAGTTCTTAATTCATCAGAGACGAAAGATAATTAGCTTCCATACCACCAATTATACCTCGTTTACCTCCAACTACGTTGTAAAACAATGCATGAAATTATTTCGTTGACATTTTGTAAAACTATGATGCATGACTATGTGCCTATGAAACATCCCTTAAATCACATCAAACATAACATGAAAATAAGCATACATCACCAAACATGTCATGAAATCAAACATGCAGCACACATCAAACACACATCCTAATCTTTGCAATGCAGTCCCACTTAGGGGCCAAATAATCTTAATACTAACTTACCTTAGCTGCTTTCTTGAATCAATCCACTTGAGTCCCTTTTTAATCTAATAAATGACATAAACATATAAATAATGTAAGGATCAGAAATTGCATAAAGTCTTAACTTTCTGTTCCAAATTCAATGACTATAACTTCCTCAATAATGATCCATTCCTGATATTAAGGTGTCAAATTTCTCCTTAAGGAGTCTACTATAACTTCTTAGAAGACACCAAATTCAGAAAACTAAAGCATGTCGACTTATGTGGACAAAACAGAGGGCATTCACTGTTTGAACCCCGATTCGGTCGACCCAACCTGTAAGGGGTCAACCTATGTCGACAAAACAGAGTCCGTGTGTTTTTAATTTGAGCATCGGTCGACCCAACCTATAAGGGGTCGACCCATGTTGACAAAACAGAGAGCTTGCATTTTTAAATTTGAGAATCGGTCGACCCAGTATAAGGGGTCGCAGCTCTCCCCAGTTTCTGTACACTGACTTGCGATGTCCATAACTTTTTATACATAGCTTCTAATTGAGTGATTATAACGGCTATAAATCACTCTAAAAGTCTACTTTAACTCTTATGAAGGACATAAACTCCAATTCGTAACACATACTGACCGAATCTCCAAAACTCTAACTCTGTACATAATTGACTAATTTCACAGCAATTAACATGAAATCATTCATATTTATCCACCAACCCAACCAATACAATCATTTTATCATTACTGAACTTAGAAGAACTTAATAGGATAGAAAATATTACCTTGAACTTCAGTTCCCACGAGAGCTTTAGAGTTTCCTACCTCGCCTCTCTTGAGATATCTTACTTTCTCACTATTTTCTCTCACATAACTTCTTTTCTTTCTCAATCTCCCTCTCCCTTATCAATACGTGAGAACTCTGAGTAAATAGGGAGAAGGAACCATGCTGGTAGGGGGATTGCAGGCCATGTCTTCTTATCTCCTTAATTAAACGAAAATCAACCTTTCCTTTACGTTCACCGATCGGCTTCCTCCAGGTTGTTGCTGACTTTTCAACTTGGGTAGGTTAGAATGTATCGACCGTTCGTCCATTGTGTCGACCGAAGGAAGTTCCCGAAAGTCATTTGTGTCGACCGCTCGGTCCTGGGGTTCACCGAAAGTGTTCCCGAGAGTGACTTTTGTCGACCCCTCTTAAATCCTGGGGTCGACCTAAAGTATTCAACTGTGTCGACCCCTCTTCGATCCTGGGGTCGACCGAAAGCGTTCCAGATGGTCCTATTGTGTCGACCCCTCCTAAATCCTGGGGTCGACCAGTGAACAAAGTGTCGACCGTTAATCCATAGCGGTCGACTGGAAATACAAAGTGTTGACCCCTATTCGATCCTGGGGTCGACCGAAAGTATTCCGGATGGTTATATTGTGTCGACCCCTCCTAAATCTTGGGGTCGACCTAAAATAGACAATTGTGTCGACCCCTCCTCAATCCTGGGGTCTACCAAAAGTATCCATTGTGTCGACCCTCCTAAATCCTGGTGTCGACCAGATCTTACATGAAGGTAGTCTGTTAGTATATTTAACCCAACTTACTTCATTACTTTACTTAAACCTAGCAACCATCAAACAATAGACTTCAAATAAACACCAATCAAACCCAAACACTTGGGCCGGTGCACGGTGTGATACACCCCAAACAGAGTATTCTTATTCTAATTATTCATAATCGTAACCAATTCATGTGTCTCTAATTTTCCAACCTTTCCGAATAACTTTATCTTATATACCCCTTGAACATTATTCTCTTTATCACATTCAACCTCTAATTTAACCAACATTCATCCAATAAAAGAATCTTTAACACTTAAATCTTAAGGTCACAAATTCTACAATAAAAATGAGGGTTGTTACAACACATGTCAATTCTTAGGAGAATCTTTAGTATCATGGTTTTCTAAGAAACAAAACTTCGTGGCACTCTCAACTATCGAAAGCGAGTATATTGTGGCCTGTAGTTGTTGTGCACAAATGCTTTGGATGAAGCACACCTTAGAAGACTAAAACCTTTCATTTTCTAAGATTCCAACAAGGTGTGACAACACTAGTGCAATAAACATCACCAAAAATCCTATTTTACATTCTAGAACTAAGCATATAGAAATTAGATATCATTTTATCAAAGATCACGTTCAAAAAGGAGATGTTGTCTTGGAATTTTTCAACTCTTGCAATCAATTGGCGGACATATTTACTAATCCTCTAGATGAGAAGACCTTTTGTGGAATTAGAGTTCGGTTAGGGATAATTCGATTTGATGGTGCTTAGATGCATCATTTTTCTTTCTGATGTTTGTTGTGACAGCGGTCGACATAATAAAGTGTATGTCGACCAGTTCTTCAAATCTGGTTTAGGTTGGTTGACATCATCCACGATCGGTCGACCGATATCCATTTTCATCATCGTTTTAAAACCCTTTTCGCGAACATTTTTTGTTTTCTGCTCTTCTCTCTCGAGCAAAAAATGCTCTGACGACTACGGTCATTGTCCTCTCTTCTCCACTTCCTATGGCCTCCACTTCTCAACCTCCAACTAAGAGGAAACGATCGGCTAAGTCAAAGTCAGATAACCCTTCTCCTCCTCCCCTGGCAATCGACAAACTTCTTTTCAGCAACGAGACGACTCAAGATAGGTATTCCCAATACTTTCAATCCAAACCACTTATCTTGAGTAAGGTTTTTCCTTCCCATTGTATTATGGGCATTGATATTTCTAAAATACCAACTATTTGGGATTGACCACACTTTTTAGCCTTAGGAAATTGTATAATGAAGAGGCAATTCGATTATTTTAAGTCAATTTGCATCCAACTCCACATCTTTTTACCTTAAAGAGTTTGGTGTACGGCTAACCAATCAAGATCACCGTTTCATTTTTGAATTCCTTGCTGAATTGTCAAATTAACGAGCTCATCGATCAATACTATGAGCAAGGGAAGGAGCCCTCCTTGGTTTGGTGCTCAGATTACTAGAATTTTTTGAGATTGGTTGCTAGAGATCCCAAAAATGTGCCTTACAAACCGAAAGCAAGTGACCTCAACATCACAGCACGACTAGTTCACCATATGACCTCCTACAACCTTTTGCCTAAGGATGAGCATCGAGATCACATTAGTCACATGGAGCTCTACGTCCTCTACATGTTCTTTCACCAGCGTCGCTTCAATGTTGGTTTCATAATTATGAGGCGTATGATGGATGTTTTGGATGTGGCATCCAAGTCTTCACCCTTCAATCTCTTGCTGATGGAGATTTTCTCAAAGCAAGGTGTCGAGTTTCCATCCCCCACATCTTTTATCGAGGTTAGGAACCTTGATATCTATTCCGACTCCACTCTTGCACGTATGGACTTAGCCCAAGATGATGATTGGGTTTGGCACTACAAGAAAACCTTGCCTCCCCGACCTACTACCTATCCTACTTCGTATGATCCTCCTTTGACTGCCGATGAGATTCACATTCCTCCTGAGCATTAGACCACTCGCGGACGGCATTGTTCTTCCACCTTGATAGAGGAGAGCTTTGATATGCTCACTGGTCTTATCTCCAACCTTGCATCCTCTGTTGAGTCTCTCCACAGGAAAGTTGATGGTCTTAAGAGAAAGATTAATGCTTGGGATGAGTACTTTGAGGAGGAAGAAGATTGATGCTTGCATTCCTCCAGTTCAGTCCTCTTCAGCTCCTATTGACGAGTCATCTCCCACTCCAGCTCTTATTGTTGAGCCATCCTCCACACCGACTGTTGAGCCATCTGTCACACCGGCTCGTGACCCTGACACGGTGCCTGTATCCACTCTCGGTACGAAGTTGATCCCATCTCAGGCGGGAACCATGATACTAGATTCTCCATCCACTGTGCCTATAGCTTCTCCAGTTCTAGATGTGTCTGGATCACCTCTTGTAGGATCCTCATGGGAGTAGTTTTAGATTTGTTAGATATTTTGTGACATTTATCCATAGGTAAAGACAACATTCTAATTATCGCTCTTTGTTCCTAGATGCTTTATCTCTTTGTGAATGATTTAACATTTTTTTATAATGCCAATGAGGGAGATAGGATGTATTATTCTATGTCTTAGTCATGATTGAATGATGAGTCATGATTGAATGAGAAGAGTCATGATTGAATGATTGAGAAAAGTCATGATTGAATGATTTGGAAAAGTCATGATCGAATGATTGATGAAATGTTATGTTTGAATGATTCTATGACTTAGTTAGGGGAACATGCATATTCTATGGGGAAGTACTTAAAAATTTGTGAATATAGTCAATTTATCTTTCAATTGGATTGTCATCATAAAAAAGGGGGAGATTGTTGGCTTTAAAGGTGTCTAAAGTAACCAACTATTTTTTATGATAATTATCATTTATGTGTATTATTGATTAACTATGTATGAAAGCTAAATTCAATTATGTTGTAATGTATCTCATAGACTTAATCTCTCATGTGAAATACCCTTTTCGAACGGTACAACTAATGTCTAACAAGTTGGTTGAGTGTTGCAGAATTTTGTCAGTTTTTCACAGGATATGTCAACCGATGGTCACTTGTGTCGACCGCCAAAATTCCAGAGACAAATCGTATGTGGACCGCTTACACATTATGTCGACCGCTCTAGGATCAGAGGCATGTTGAATGTCAACCGATGATCACTTGTGGCGACCACCGAAGTTCCAAAGACGGACCTTATGTTGACCGCTCAAGACTTATTTCGACCGATGCGAAGATCCAGAGACAGACCTTATGTTGAACGCAACACCTTCAAAGGCTAATCAACTATATTATGTCGACCGCTTCACGAATATGTTGACCGCTTAGGGACAACTACAGAGACCAACTTTCAACGGTTATTTTCTTATGATTCTAACAGCTATATTGATGTCGACCACTCCCGTACATGTGTCGACCGCCCGAGCTTGAGCAGCTGCAAAAATTATAAATAGTTGATGAGAAGCCAATTGGAGGAGATGATTTTCTAGAGAGAAAAACACGACGAAACGCTGCCAAAATTACTCTTAGCTATTTTACTCTCCTCTTGTATCTACTTTTGATGATTCATCTTGTGATTGAGAGAGTCGGTTTAGAAACCACAAATTCTTGTAACGATACTTTTGAGAGAATTTGTAAAGGGGTGACGCCTCTAAGAAAGAAGAGTAAAAAAGGGGTGACACCTCTGAGAAAGAAGAGTCAAGTTGTAAAGATTGGATTGAGACCCGTAAGCTCAATCAAGTGAAGAGTCAAGGAAAGATTGGTAAAGTAAGAATTCAATTTAAGGAAAGTTGCGTGCACTTTCTTATTTTATTTGCCCCTTGAATATCTTGTAGTTGCTTTGGCCTCTTGGCCCTGTATTCTTTACTACCTTAGATGACATCAATATCTTCTTCAACATTTAACATAATAAGCAATTTGTTTTCATGTTGAATAGATTATTTCATTTTGATTTTCTCCACTTATGTACATAGCACTTCATGCATTCTTTTGGTTATTGACCTTGTCATTGGGCCTCCAATTCCTTTCAATTGGTCTTGGTTGAAGGGCTTGATTTGTTTCACCACTTCATTCGCACCATCTCCTCCTTTCTCGAAAAGATTCATCTTCAAATCTCCTACATCAAACAAACATAAGTCACTAACATTGAAAGTGACATTTACATTGCCATATTCAATTGGTAAATAAATTTTATCGCCATTATCATTTATTTACTCAAACACTTGAAAAGGACAATCTCCTCAATATTGCAACTTATTTTTTCTTCTACTAGCAAATCTTTTTTTCCTTAGGTGAATCCAAACTCAATCTCCCAACTTGGATATTACTTTAGTTTGGCTTTTTTTTCTTATCGAGCATAGTGCTTATTTTTCTTCTCTATGTTTTCAATGACCTTTGTATGCAAATTGCTAACAAATTTTTCTTTTTTCTTTCCATCAAAATTAACAAACTTGTTCATAGGAAAAGATAACATATCCATAAGAATTAAAGGATTAAAACCATACACAATTTCAAATGGTGAATGAGATTTAGTTGAATGAACAACTCTATTATATGCAAATTCAACATGTGGTAGAAACTTCTCCCATTGTTTCAAATTCCTAAAAATAATTGCTCTGAATAAAGTAGATAGTGTTCTATTAACTTCCTCGATTTTTCCATTTGTTTATAGATGTACGACAGATGAAAATAAAAGTTTTGTGCCTAACTTGTTCCACAAAGTTCTCAATTTATCCATATTTTTAATAAGTTATGCAACCACACAATATCTTTAAAGAATAAATTTGCAACATGTGTAACATCATTAGTTTTAGAGCATGCATTAAAATGTGTTATCTTACTAAACCTATCAACAACTACAAAAATATCATTCTTTCCACTTTGAGTTCTTGGAAAACTAATAGCAAAATCCATTGAAATGTTAATCTAAGGTTGACTAGGTACGGGAAGATGAGTATACTTTCTGTGTGATTTATTTTTTATTTAGCTTTCCTACACTCAATATATTTGTCACAAATTACTTGCACATCATGTCTCAATTTTGGCCAATAAAAGTGTTCACATAAAACAACTAAAGTTTTGTTCACTCTAAAATGACTCATTAATCCTCTTGCATGAGTCTTCCTAGCAAATATTTCTCTTAGTGAATATTTATGAATACAAAGTTTATCTTTTTTAAACAAATAACCATCATGTCTATAACAATCTAAATATGCAACGTTCTCACACAATTTTAGAATTTTGCCCAAATCCAAGTCAACTTCAGACAATTCTTTAACTTGTAGTACTAGTGTACATATTAAGTGTTTTAAGCTGTTAAATGGTGTAATTAGAAATTGTATAAATTGACACATGTTGAATTAGAATTAGAAAAAGGGAGGCAAATTAGAATATGACACATGTCACTATATGATTAATGTCTAATCATGATTAAGACATAATTAGTGATAATTGTGGGGTAATTAAGGTTTACTAATTATGATTAATTAATTTAATCCTAAGGATTAGCTTAGTATTAATGTGAGTTAATTAGCTAAGCTAAGTATGATTAAAATGATAATGGTGAATGTATTTTAGCAATTAAATGAGCTTGTAATGATAAAATTGTAAAACTAAATGGATAAATTTGAGAAAAAAAGTATTTTCACCTAATGAATCATCTAGAAATTATTGAATCACTTTTATCTTTATTAAATTTAATTATTTCTTAGTCTTATATTATTACCAGAAATCATCTTTACATCTTTTATCTTTGTTTTTCAAATAAATTATAAGTTGGATTTTATCTCGTGTGATTAGTATTGATTACTTTGTTGCGATGTGTGTACTTTAGGTATTTGCATGTGATCGATATCAGATTTTCTTTAATTTGAGAATATGTTGCACATTACTCAGCGTCCTCACAATTCCATTACACATCCAGATTCTAATGGTACCAACTCTAGCTAGAGCTTAAATGAATTTCATAGACTATGTAACACCCAGCTTTTGATGTACAATAAAATTATGTGAATATAATTTTTTATGGTTAAAGAATGAAATGTACTAAGAAAAGATGAATATGGAGACAAAATTATACCTTAGAAGTAATGAATTGACGAATCGAAAACAATATCGGTATTTACCTGATTCTGAGGTTTTAGGGTCTTCACATGAAGTTGATTTCTTCTAATGGAATTTAATAGATTAGTAGATGAAACTACAACAACAAGAATTCCTTGATTTAAAAACATATAGAGAAAGTTATGAATTTTAGACCCCAAAGGTTGGAACAAATACTGGGCTGGAATTTTGTAACAGAGCAGTTTCTGTGTTACATTCATATCATGCCTTAGAAGACCATAACTGGCAAAGTGTTCTTCTACAAAGGTGTAGTAAACATCACGATAAGAAGATTGATAGGTAGATAAATTCTATTAGATGTCTGGAGAGAAAGTTATGTTTATTTGAAGTTGATGAAGAAAAACCAGACTATAGAATTATGGATTTTAAGCGATGTTTGGTATTTTATATATTTGATTATGTTAAACTCATAATTTGAATTTTAAATCTTCTACAAATTTATACAAGGTGCAATATGACATGCTCCACGAATGCGGAAGTGTCGGGATAGGAGAAAGCAATGCAATCTGCCAATGAGAAGAAGGACTAAAACAGAAACAGAGGATTGTGGCAGTTAGAACTCCAATTGCATACAGGCTTTTGGGCTGAAATTTTGTGGACTTAGACTTTAGGGAAGGAACTGAGTTTGGTCAAGATTTAGAGTGAAAACACGTGTGGATCATAAAATGGCACAGGGACACATTTAGAGGCACAAACAGACAAAATTACCAATTGGCAGAGCATTAGGTGGGAGAGACGTTTGCACAACTCCCAATGCTGGTGACCTGAGAAGGTGAAATTTGGCAGAAACCAATTTCAACGAAAAAGGAATGAATTTCACTTGGTTAGAGGGAAAAATCACAGGTAGAATAAAAGATACGAGGGATTGAAAATTGGTCGACAGAACTGTCAAAATTCAAGTACTCAGGTGAAGGACAGAGGATAGATGCATGCACAACTTTTAATTGGGCAGACCTGGGAGTGAGATGAATAGCCAATACTTCAAGACGTGAAATAAGAACTCACAGCCAGATTTTGAGGATTTTAGCACGAGGGAAACAGAAAATAGCACGGGAGACACTTTTGGGACTCAAACAGATTCTCGGGTAAATTAAAATGGCAGCAACCAATAAGAAAACAACCAAGAACCAAAATACATAAACGGGATGAAGGCTATATGACTTCCAAGCTTACCTTGATCCTAAGCAAGTGAGGAGGAAGGTTGGAATAAAGGCTAAGTGACTCTAGCAAGGCACCAACACCAAAGACAACAAGGAAGATTGGATATTACTCACCAAAATCCCAAGAAGCCGTGAGAAAAGAGGGTTTGAGAGCTTCAAAGCTTCTGCAAATTTTCCAATACTTTTCTATCCTTCAAAATGCCGAGAAGAAAGGAATAAAACCCTTCTTCCCACGAGCTACATGGAGAAAATAATTACTACCTACGTTTCAAAGTACTTAGCAAACCTAAAAGCATGGCAAGTGGGCCCCTCCTTTGACTTCTACACTTCAAGGAGAGATGGAACTCTAAGGTATGGTGTACCCCCATTCCTTAATGTTCCCTAATCTTTCCCACTTGCTTCCACGTAATTTAGCACAAAAATAAAATGGATGACAAGTTTCTTGCATTGTTTCTACGAAAAACCATGCAACTATTTTACAAAAGGTACAAGTAATTCAAGCAAAGCAAAATATCTCCTAGAAGTGAACAAGCACACCCCCAATGCTAATCCACCCTTGCCTTGGATTTGTCGGACTCTAATCTCTTCTCGGGTTTGTTGGCCTCCAACCCGAGCTCAAAGTGTGGAAAGGTTTTAGGCATGTCTCGTTCCACCACTTGAAGGAGTGCTCAAAACTAATCGGTTTTGTTCAATTGTATCCTCTTTGGGTCACCCTTGAACAGCTACCTCCTTGGTCCACAATTGTATAGCTTTCCCTCCCATGCTGGCCATAGTGTAGTCGGTATTCCCTTCCTTCGGAGTGGGACAAGGCCGAGGCTAGGGTAGGTTGTTCCGGCAAGGAACATTATGGACTTCGGTTGTCAATTCCTTCTCTTCAAATTCCCAATGCAAGCAANACTTGAAGTATTTTGTGAATGATTTGAAAAACTACTCTCTCGATCACAAAGAGAATGATCTTATAAATTACAATGATGAGAGAGTGAAGAGAAAAGCTTTTTAGAAATTTTGGCAGAGTTTGGACGTACTTTTCTCTCTAAAAAATCGGCTGCTACTTTTGGCTTCTCGTCTCCAATTTATAGATTTTCTTCTGTCAGACATCGGAGCTGTCGACATATCTTCTAGGACTGTCGACATAGAGATAGCCGTTAAGACTCATAAAAAAGTAGCCGTTGAAGAATTTCCCTGTCGTTGGTCTTGACCGGTCGACATATCGTCGGAGCTGTCGACATAACATCGGTATTTCTAAGTTCTTCGGTCGACATCTACTCTTGGCGGTCGACATGGAAAACTCTCTGTTATTAGGCCGGTCGACATAGGTTCTTCAACTGTCGACATAAAATCGGTATTTCTAAGTTCTTCGGTCGACATCTACTCTTGGCGGTCGACATGGAAAACTCTCTGTTATTTGGCCGGTCGACATAGGTTCTTCAACTGTCGACATAACTTCCGTAGTTCTTCTTCCGCTGGAATTTTGAACGGTCGACATATGTTCTAAACGGTCGACATACAATTGTCTCTGGATTCCATGCGGTCGACATAAGTTGTGTCCGGTCGACATACGATCCAATCTCTTGAACTTCAATTGACTTCAATCGGTCGACATACTTGATAGACTGTCGACATACTATCCTTCTCTGGATTTTAAGCGGTCGACATATGTTGCGTCCGGTCGACATAGATCTAATCTCTTGAACTTCAATTGTCTTCAATCGGTCGACATACTTGATAAACGGTCGACATATGATTCTTCTCTGGTCTTTGAGCGGTCGACATAAGTACATACCTGTCGACATAAGTTGCTTCTACGAGCCTAGCTGCACTTGCTAAAACTTCAATTTTATCTTACATAGTTATCATCAAAAATAATTGATTGCTTTAAAACCTTTTAAAGCTAACAATCTCCCCCTTTTTGATGATGACAAAACTATTCATGCATGTTTGTAAGTTTCTCCCCCATAATCTATGCATGCATTAGATATTCAAAGTATTCAAAGCTCCCCCATACATAGACACTTATTCTCCCCCATTGACATTAAAAAAAAAAATCAAGGAGAAAATAACAGTAAAGCACAAAGATAGGATGGACAAATAAGCACATTGAATCTCATACACAACAAAATTGTTTATGAGAAAAAAAAAAGGTTCAAAGTCTAAAAAAAAATTAAAACTAATAAAAAACTTAAATATCCTTGTCTCCTCTTTATGCCTCGTCATCTAAGGATGGAAAAGTAATCGGTGAGAGGGATGGGGAATCAAGAACTTGAGTTCCAGTGGAGGAGGGAATCAACACTGTCCCTTCTTCAGGAAGATGCTCTTTGTCCAGATCACTAGCCGGTGTGACATCTGGCTCAGCAGAAAAAGGAGTAGGAAGTGCTGAAGGTCGTGAATCATCCTTTTCATGTTCTTCTTCTTCGTCTTCATAGTCTTCGTCCCAAGCATCAACTTGTTTCTGAAGTTTATCAACCTTATGATGTAAGAACTCAACTGAGGTTTGAGATGAGTCCTGTGAGCATATCAAATCGTTCC
>QAOC01011647.1:0-10578 GCA_003255005.1 Begonia fuchsioides | reverse complement strand
TTGAGTTTGTAAAGTCTTTTAGACGTGGTTTAGGTCTAGGGAGTGTTTGAGTTGGGAGACAAGTTAAAGGTGGGCCCATTTTTCCCACCTACCTACTACCTAGCCACTCATTAGTCCTAAATTTAGGTTTTTAATTGCTTTTGTCTTTTGTGTAAGTTCTAAGGGGTATGAATCCCTCCTCCCACGTCTAATGAAGTAGAAAAGAATTTGGTAAATTGCAGAAGCTTGAAGCTCTCTCAATCCTTCCCTTTTCTCACGGCAAGATTTGATTTTGGTGAGTAATATCCATAATCTTTCTTTGTCTTTGGTGTTGGTGTCTTGCTAGAGTCACCTAGCCTTTATTCCAATCTTCCTCCACACTTTTTTTGGGTCAAGGTAAGCTTGGAAATCACATAGCCAACCTTCCATTTGTTTGTTTGGGGATTATTATTGTTCTTGTTGGTTGCTGCCGGTTCTATTTTAACCTAATTCCAGTTTGTGTCACAAAAGTATCATCCGTATAAACTTCTGTTTCCCGTGTGCTAATTTCCTAAAATTTGGACTGTGAGTTCTACATTCGTGTCTTAAAATACTTGGTCTTTCATTGTGTCCCCTGTTTCCTCCATTTAGGATTTGTGCCTTCATCTTTCCACTATCTTTCACCCGAGTACCTGAAATCCGTCCATTCTGTCGACTGATTTTTAAACTCTCATATCTTGTAATATACCAGTGTTTTTTTTGTCTAACCACTTGGATTCTCTCCCTATTTCATTGAAATTGATTTATGCCAATTTTCTCATTCCCAGAGTATCCGTATTGAAAGTTGTGCAGAAGTCTTTCACTGCCTACTGTACTGCCAAGTCCTGTTTTGTCGGTTTGTGCATTAGAAACTAGTCCCGTGCCATTTTAAGTTTTACACGTGTTTTCATTCTGAAAATTTGGCCAAAGTTATCCCACTCCTTAAAGTTTAATTCCTCCAAAATCTTAGCCCAAGGGCCCGTATGCATTTGGAGCTCTAGTGTGTTTACTCCCCTGTTTCTGCCAGTCCTCTTTATCCTCGGCAGATTGTCTTGTCTTCACATTTGTCCCCTTTTATCCCGACACCTCCTAACCCCGAGCGTGTCACAGGGTTCTAGGTTTCAGTTTTAAAAGTTTAATTTTTGGGGTTTGTGGCTTCAAGGTTTACGGTTCAGACTTCTAAGGTTTAAATTTTCAAGGTTCCAGGATTTCAAGGTTTAGGGTTCAAAATTCTAGGGTAAAGAGTTCAAGGCTCAGGTTTCATTATTCGGGGTTCAAGGCTCAAGGTTCTAGGGTTCATGGTGTATGGTTTTGAGTTTAGGGTTCCATTTTTCAGGGTTTCAATGTTCATGGTCCAAGGTACTAGGGCTCCAAGCTTCAAAGGTTCATGATTCCATTATTTAGGGTTCCAATGTTCAGGGGCCAACGTATCAGGGCTCAAGTTTCCAAGGTTCAGGGAGGGTAATGTTTTAGGGTTTAGGGTTCATGGGTTCAAGGTTTAAGAAGTCCATAGCTCCAACGTTCAAGGTTGAGGGTTCCAAGGTTCAGGGTTAAGGGTTTCGAGGTTTACGTTTTGATGGTATAGAATTCTAGGGTTTAGGGGTCAGAGTTCAAGAGTTCAAGTTTCAAGGCTTCAGGGTTCTAAGGTTTAAGATTCATTTTATAGGGTTAGAGGATTCAGAGTTCTAGGATTCCTTTTATAGGGTTCTGGGTTCTTAAGTTAAGGGTTTAGGGTTTTAGGGTTAACAATTTAGTGTTCAAGGTTTAGGGTTCAAAGCTTTAGTGTTCTAAGGTTAGGGATTTAGGCTCTAGCATTCAAGGTTCCTAGGTTAAGAGTTTGTGGTTCTAGGGTTCACGGTTTAATTGTTTAAGATTCAGGGTTCACAATTGAACCCTGGAACCTTTGAACTTTCAACCATGTAACCTTGAACCCTAAACCTTGTAACCTTGAACCCTAAACCCTTGAACCCTAGAACATTGAACCTTTAAACCCTAAACCCTAAACCTTGTAAAGTTAGAACCCTAAACCCTAGAACCCAAAACCTTGAATTATAAACCCTTGAACCCTTGAACCTTCAACTTTGGAACCTAGAACTTTAAACATGAAACTCATAAACCACAATCCAGAACTCTATCTAGAGTTCTATGGTTCCAGGATTTAAGGTTATATGTTTTGGGTTCACAGGTATAGGGTTTAGGGTTCCAAGGTTCAGAGTAAAGGATTCAAAGTTTTAGGGTTTGAGGTTCAAAGTTTCCAAGATTTATGGGTTCAAAGGTTTAGTTTCCATGGTTCAAGATTATAGCGTTCATTGTTCAAGGGTTCAAGGTTCAGGGTTTAGAGAAAAAATGTTTAGTGTTCTTGGATTCAAGGGTTCCAAGGTTCAAGGTTTTGGGTTGCAGGGTTCTATGTTTATGTTTTAAGAGTTTAGGGTTCTGGGATTCATGGCTTTAAGGTTTAGGGTTCATAGTTCTAGGGTTTAAAGTTTCAAGGTTTCAGGGTTCCAAGGTTATGTGTTAAGGGTTCAAAGTTCTAGGGTTAAGATTTCAGGGTTCAAGGTTCAAGGTTTAGGGTTCAGCGTTTAGGGCTCCAGAATTTATGGTTCTATGTTTTGGGTCACAAGTCAAGGGTTTAGGGTTCCAAGGTTCAGTGTTAATGATTCAAAGTTTTAGGGTTTAAGGTTCAAAGTTTCTNTTTCCTACATCAGAAGTTGTGCAGAGACCATTTCATACCTTGTGTACTGCCTAATCATTCCTACACTTGGCAGTTTTCCTTTCTTTCATTACCCTTACTTTGTATCCGACACTCCCCATCCTTTGGAGCGTGTCACATGGCTTCAGGTTTCCAACGTCCAGGGTTCTAGGGTTAATGATTTAGGGTTCCAAGGTTCAAGGTTCCATGGTTCCATGGTTCCATTGTTATAAGGTTAAGAATTTAAGGTTCTAAGGTTCAGGGTTTAAGGTTTCATGGTTAAAAATTCCAAGGTTTATGATTTTGGGTTCAAGTGTTCAAGGTTAAGGGGTTTGGGGTTCTAGGGTGGTTTATTTTATAGGGTTTGAGGGAGAGTTATAGTATTCATTGTTTAGGGTTCTTTGTTCCTAGGTTCAAGATTTAGGGTCTTAGGGTTAATTTTTTAGTGTTCAAGGTTTTGGGTTCAACGCTTTAGGGTTCCAAGGTTAGGGTTTTAGGCTTCAACTTTTATGGTTCTAGGGTTAAGAGTTTGGGGTTATAGGGTTCACATTTTAATTATTCAAGGATCACAATTGAACCCTAAACCATGGAACCTTAGAACTTCGAACCTTGTAACCTTGAACCCTAAACCGTGGAACCCTAGAACACTAAAACTTCAAACCATGAACCCCTGTACCTTTAACCATAAAACTTAAACCCTTGACCCCAAAATCTTAAACCCTTGAACCCTAAACCTTGAACCCTAAACCCTTAACCCTTAATCCTCAACCCCTGAACCCTAAATCTTTGAACATTGAACCCTGAATCCTGCAACTCTGGAACCCTGAATCCTGCAACTCTGGAACCCTTAACCCTCTACCCTAAAATCCTAAACTATGAATCCTAAAACCTAAACACTCAACCTTTGACCCTGGAACCCTGTGTTGGCTTTAAAGTTTTTAAAGTACCTAATTACTTTTTGATGATAATTATCGTTCATAAGAATGAATGAAAGTTAAATTAAACTATGTTGCAGTGTAACTAATGTCTAACAAGTTTGTCGAGTGCTGCAAAATTTTGTAAGTTCTCTCAGGTTATGTCGACCGTTGTTCATATATGTCGACCGCTCAAGATGTATGTCGATCGAGGCAAAGTTCCAAAGATGTATGTCGACCGAGGCAAAGTTCCAGAGNAAACACTTAACCCTTGACCCTGGAACCCTGTGTTGGCTTTAAAGTTTTTAAAGTACCTAATTACTTTTTGATGATAATTATCATTCATAAGAATGTATGAAAGTTAAATTAAACTATGTTGCAGTGTAACTAATGTCTAACAAGTTTGTCGAGTGCTGCAAAATTTTGTAAGTTCTCTCAGGTTATGTCGACCGCTGTTCATATGTGTCGACCGCAACAATTCCAGAGAAGAGATGTATGTCGACCGCTCAAGATGTATGTCGATCGAGGCAAAGTTCCAAAGATGTATGTCAACCGAGGCAAAGTTCCAGAGATGTAACCTATGTCGACCGATACAGACTTATGTCGACCGACTATGTTCCAGAGACAAAATTTATGTCGACCACAGAAGACATATGTCGACCGATGAGAAGTTCTAGAGATGTACTCTATGTCGACCGATAAAGACTTGTGTCGACCACTTACAATGTTGGTCGACCGCAGAAGCTCTAGAGTCAAACTCTATGTCAACCGCTCAATTGTTAGGTCGACCGCTCAGGAACAGCTACAAGCAACGAAGCTCCAACGACTATTTTCTAATGAGTCTAAATGGCTATATTGGGGTCGACCGCTCCCGCACATATGTCGACCACCCGAGCCTAAGTAGCTGCAAAATTATAAATAGATGAAGAAAAGCAATTTGTAACGACCCTCATTTTATTTTGAGAATTTGTGATTTTAAGACGAAAGCGTTTAAGATTTTTATGAATGTTGGTTAAATTTTAAGGTATTAAAGTATTGTGGAGATTAGTAAATTAGTAAGTTGAAGGTGATAAAGAGAATAATGTTTAAGGACATATTGGACGAAGTTATTAGGAAGTAAGTTGGGTTAAATATACTAAAGGATTACCTTCAAGTAAGGATTACTTCCTTGAAGCTTCGTCCAATATGCCCTTAGGAGGGGTCGACACAATTGTATGTTTCGGTCGACCCCAAGATTTTGGAGGGGTCAACACAATTGTATATTTCGGTTGACCCCAGGATTTAGGAGGGGTCGACACAAAATAGTCCTTGAGTATAGTTTTGGTCGACCCCATGATTTAAGAGGGGTCGACACAATATATAGTTTCGGTCGACCCCAGGACTTAGAAAGGGTCGACACAATTGACACTTTGGGTCGACCCAAGAACCGAGCGGTCGACACAAGTTGTTCTATGGGAATGCTTTCGGTCGACACAATAGACGTGTGGTCGAGACATTCTCATACATGCCGTTGAAAAGTCAACCAAAACGTAGGGAAATCATATCGGTGGACCTAAAGAGAAGGTTGATTTTGTTTAATTAAGAAAGTATAAGACATGGTCAGCCAAAACATTTAGAGTTTTCATTGGTGGACTTGGAGGAAATATTGTTTATGGTTAATAAAGGACATAAAATGCATGAGCTGCCATATCTTTCTCCTAGCCACGAACCCTCTTCCATTTTCTCCCGTTTTGTTGCTCTAAGCTCAAAGGAAAGTGAGATCTGTCAAAGAAGAGAGGTGTTGAGAAAGAGAGAAGTTATCGTGAGAGAAAAGAGTGAGAAGGTGAAGGGAAGTGGAAAACTCTAAAAGCTAAAGTTCAAGGTAATATTTTGCATCCTTTGAGTTTTCTTTTAAGTTCAGTAAGGATAATATGATGGTAGTATTTGAATTGGGGGATAAAAACGAGTGATTTCATGCTAAGAGATAAGAAAAAAAGTTAAGTATGAACAAATTTAGAGTTTTGGAGATTCGATCAATATGTGTTACGAATTGGAGTCTATGTCCTTCATAAGAGTTAAATTAGGCTCTTAGATTAATTCATAGCCGTTAGAATCACTAAATTTAGAGCTATGTAGAAAAAGTTATGGACATCGTAAGTTAGTGTATGAAAACTGGGGGGAGTTTGGGTCGACCCCTTCTAGTTTGGGTCGACCAAAACTCGATTTCAGAAGCGCGACGTCTCTGTTTTTTGACATGGGTCGACCCCAGAAAGTTTATGTCGACTCAAACGTGGTTCAAACAGTGAATTCCCTTTGTTTTGTCCACGTAAGTCGACATGCGTTAGTTTTCTGAATTTGGTGTCTTTTAAGAAGTTATAGTAGACTCCTTAAGGAACAATTTGACACCTTAATCATCATAAATGGATCAATATAGAGGAAGTTATAGTTGTTCAAAGTTTGGATAAAAGTGAAGACTTTATGCAATTTCTGATCCCTATATGATTTATATGTTTAGGTTATTTATTGGATTAAAAAGGGATTCAAGTGGATTGATTCAAGAAAGCAGCTAACGTAAGTTAATGTTGCATGTAATTGGCCCTACGGGGACTACATTACAAAAGATTAGGATTTATGATTTTGGAACATGCTGGATTGTTTGGGGTGTAATGCACATTACACCGACCGCAATTTATTTGAGGATATGTTTGTGTGCCTTGTTTGATGATTGATTGATTATTGGTGTTAAAATAAAGATGCATGTTTAGAATGCTTGCAATGTTTGAATTGTACATTTTATTGTATGTTTAAATGTTCATGCATTTTAATTGTTCATGCATCATGGTTTTATGAAAAATACGAAAATGATTTACATGCATGATTTTCATGACAATATGCAACGAGTCATTGAAGGAGGAGCTCGAGTTAGACTGCCTCGAGGGAGGCCAAATGGTGTCTACTCTCTCCCGTGGTACCTTCAACGATCAAATAATGAAAGAAATGAAATGAATGAAATGTACGTAAATAGTTACATGTTGGGCGGGGTTGAGTTTGGCAGTCCTGAGAGGTTGGACCAAATGGTGCCTACTCTCCCCTAGACGGTATTACCCACATTAACTGGACTGTTAAGTGAAAGAAAAGAAAAGAAATGAACAATACTGAAAACTGCATTGTTTTTATAAAGCAACATATGCATAAAGGTCTCATAATTGTTTTATTATTATGGATTATTTTACTAAGCGTTAGGCTCATTAAATAAGCTTTGTAATGTAGGGATAAATGGTTGAGATGGTGAAGTACGTCCATTGCGGAAGTTTGCGGCTGTTAGTGCAATTTTGACCGGTGGGCGGCCCATGTAAATGGAAATGTTTTGTTTGAAAACTAATGTATAATATTATGTTTAGTTTATAACTGTTTTGTAATAACTTCGTTTTTAATGTTAAAGTATAAGTATGTTTTGGATTACTTATCACGAATATAATTGATTTTGATGAAGTTAAATAAAAGTCTTCTGCTGTATTTTGTCTCAAGGATTTCAAATTGATAAGTTTTACCTTAAAGTGTTTAAAGTAAGTACACGTGTATAAAAAAAAATTTAACTAAGCAAAAAGAAAAATCGGGCGTTACACTATTTGAGGTGATGATTTTTTAGAGAGAAAAACAAGCCAAAATCTGTTACTCTCTCATCTCTTGTACTCACTTTAGATCTTTCATTTGGTGACTGAGAGAGTCGATTTAAAAACCGTAAATATCTGTATCAATTCTTGAGCGAATTTGTAAAGGGTTAGAGGAACCTTAAGCAAGGAGCATCCACAATTGAAGAATACCTTACAGAGTTCGAAACTTTGAAGATGAGGTGGTTAGAGGAACCCGAGGAGTTGGTTCTTGCAAGGTTTGTGAAAGGGCTCAAGAAAGAGATTGGAGATATTGTTGAATTATAAGCTTTCGAGTCAATGGAGGGTGCAATACAATTAGCACTGAAAGTGGAGAGGCAAATTAGGAGAAGGGGAAAAGAAATCAGTACTCGATTCACTCCTAAACCAAACACTCCATTCAAGGCCTCACCAAAGGTTGAAGAAAAGGGGCGATTTTCTAGAAATTTGCCGTAAAAAGCTGTGGAACAAAAGAAGGAAAGCCAAGACGTTGCAAGACCAAAGGCTCGGGAAATCAAGTGTTTCAAGTACCTGGACCTTGGACACATTGCTTCACAATGTCCCAATAAACGAGTTATCTTGATTCGAGAGGACACTCAAGAAGTCATTAGTGAGGAAGAAGAGACAGAAGAGACTCGTGAAGAAGAGGAACAAATTGAAGAAGTTTGTCGAGTGCAAGAGGGACCGCTCTTGGTAATATGAAAGTTTTGGCCACTCAAGCCAGAGGTGAGCACATGCAGCGAGAAAATATTGTTCATAGCCGGTGTTTGGTGATGGGGAAAGTATGCTCTGTCATTGTTGATGGGGGGAGTTGTACCAATGTGGTTTCAAAAGAAATGTTGTAGAAGTTATAATTGCAAACCACTACACACCCTCGACCGTATTTGCTTAAGTGGTTGAATGATAAGGAAGACATTAAGGCCACTAAACAAGCTGTTATTGAATTTGCTATTGGTGGATATAAGGACCAGGTACTTTGTGATGTAGTGCCTATGAGTGCCGATCATTTGCTTCTCGGGAGGCCGTGGCAATTTGATCGAAAGGTTGTTCATGATTGCTACACGAATTTTTATTCATTCAAGCATGAAGGAAGACTGATCAAACTCGCACCCTTAATATAATATCCTTTTTTTTTTAACATAAAAAGCTTTTCATTGAAAAGTCTTTTATCAAGCTTATACATATATTTTTACATACAAAGCGGAAGCTAACATTTCAAATCACACTCATAAGTAATTAAATATAAGTCACATTCTGAAAGTATAAAACTTTACAAACACTACATATTTGTAATTCAAAATAATTTTTTACAAGTTCTCTTCAAAACACGTGTATTTTAGTGAGCTTACTCCACCGGTCAAAATCTCGCTTAACAACGACAAGGCACCACGGAAGACACTCTCTTCCTCCTTCATATTTAATCCTCACGTGATATTTCTTCAACATTCAAGTCCTCACCTACACTGCAAAGTCTAACTAATGAGCTTAAAGCTCAGTAAGTAGTGCAAATACAACATGCATGATGTAATGAATGATATGACTTAAAACAATGCAGATTATTTCATTTTCGTGGTGTGGATCCCCCCCCCCCATATGACGACCATCCACAAAACTTAATTTTTGGGTTTACATAACGTATATCATTAGGAGATATAACAACCTACCGCACAACCCCATTGGGCTCACGGTAACAGTGATCCATAGCCATTGTCGATGACGTCTTTATTCTCTTTTACATAACTTATATCATTAGGAGATATAAAAACCTACCGGACAACCCCATTAGGCTCACAGTAACAGTGATCCATAGCCATTGACGAGGATGTCTTTATTCTCCTGTATCGTAGATGTATTCATTGAATCAATAGAGATATTGCGGGGATGAATGTAGGCATCAAAGACCCCCATGGGCAACCTAACACTCAATCCGCCATCCCCTACGATTTACTTATTATAATTCGTAGTTTTCATGCATAAAAATTCATTTTCGTTGTCATTCGTAGAAAACATGATGCATGATGTCCATAACATGTCAATAAAGAAATTTCATAGAAACCTATCAATCAATCAATACAAGGCACACAAACAATCCTCAAATGACTTGAGGTCGGTGTATTGTGCATTACACCCCAACCAGTTTATCATCAATCATAAATCATAAACATATATAACCTTTGCAATGTAGACCTCTAATAGGCCAAACGCATACAACACATACTTACTTTGATTTCTAATGTCTTTTGTTTCAACTTGGCAATGCACACTAGAAGCTTGAGGACCTATATTGTCAAACCATTCGAATAAGTTTTTATACCATAAGTAACTATTTTCACTATAACTTCCAAAATTCATAACTTCCTCTATATTGATTCATTCCAGATACTTAAGGTGTCAAATTTTTCCTTAAGGAGTCTACTATAACTTCTTAGAAGACACCAAATTAAAAAAACTAAAGCATGTCGACTTATGTGGACAAAACAGAGGGCATTCACTGTTTGAACCCCAATTGGGTTGACCCAAACTGTAAGGGGTCGACCCATCCGACAAAACAGAGACCGTGTTTTTAATTTGAGAATCGGTGGACCCAAACTAACCCAAACTCTCCACAGTTTCCATACACTGACTTGCAACGTCCATAAAATTTTATACATAGCTCTGAATTGAGTGATTCCAATGGCTATAAATCACTCTAAAAGTTTACTATAACTATTATGAAGGACATAAACTCAAATTCGTGCTACAATTTTACCGAATCTCCAAAACTCAACTTTGTACATAATTGATTGATTTCACAGCAATCAACATGAAATCATTCATATTTATCTACCAACCTAACCAATACAATCATTTTATCCTTACTGAACTTATAAGAACTTAAGAGGATATAAAGTATTACCTTGAACTTCAGTTTCCACGAGAGCTTTAGAGTTTTCCACTTCCCTTCACTTTCTCACTCTTTTCCCTCACGATATCTCCTTTCCTTCTCAGTCTTACTCTCCCCTTGATCAAAACAGGAGAGCTTAGAGTAAACATAGGAAGAAGGAACCATGCTGGTAGGGAATAGCATATCATGCTTTCTTATCTCTTAATTAAACAAAATAAATCTTTCTTTTATATCCATCAATCGGGATTCTCCACGTTTTTATTGACTTTTCAACTTAAATCGGGAATGTGTCGACCAATCATCTATTGTGTCGACCGAAAGTATTTTCCGAGAGCGACTTTTGTCGACCATTACTTAAGGTGTCAACTGAAGTAGTCCAATTATGTCGACCATTCTTCGATCCTGGGGTCGACCGAAAGCGTTCCGGAGGGTTATATTGTGTCGACCGTGCGATGGTGTGGTCGA
>QAOC01011636.1:115901-128627 GCA_003255005.1 Begonia fuchsioides | reverse complement strand
AAAGGGAATATTATCTTGGAATTTGTCAAGTCAAGTGATTAATTAGCTGATATATTTATTAAACCCTTAGATGAAAAGACCTTCAATGGAATTAGAATTCGATTGGGAGTAATTCGGCTCGATGGTGTTTAGAAACATCATTCTATTCATGTTGTTTCCTGTGACAGCGGTCGACACAAAAGAAGAGTGTGTCGACCGAACTTTGATTCTGTCGTAAAAAGGGTCGACATAAAGAAGAGTGTGTCGACCAAACTTTGAATCTGTTGCAGAAAGGGTCGACATAAAAATTGGATATGTCGCTTCGTTTCAACCATCAATCGGTCGACCGGGTTCGTAGTTGCTTTTAAAACCCTATCGCGTTATTGTATTTCTCGCGCTCTCTCTGTTTCAGCAATTTTTCGGTCGACCCAATCCTTCAGCCTCTGATTCCCTCTCCTCAAATGGCTTTCACCTCAAAAATTCCAGTAAGGAGAAAGAAGGCAGCCATTAAATCGAAGGACATTGCAGCCTTCTCCTCAGTTCCGCCCACAGAAATTCAACCCTCCGAGCTAGATAAATTCTTATTCCAAAAAAAAAGCAGCCAAGATAAGTTTTATTCAATCTTTCAGAACAAACCTCTTATTTTAAGTAGGATATATGAGCATAACTCTATTCCTGGAATAGATATCCAAGAAAGCTGTGAGTTTCTAGGAATTTCCGATCTTTTATCCTTATATGGCCCTTATTCAGAGAAGGCGGTGAGACTATTCTATGCAAATCTAGATTACACCCAAAAACCATTTATCCTTAAGAGCTACGTATTTGGAAAGAAAATACAATTCACGAGTTATCAACTGAATATAATTCTGAATTGTACATCTGATGGAAAAACTGTTTCATATTATGAGCAACTCTCCGAGCCTACAATCATGATGGATGAAGAGTACTGGCCTTTCCTTAGACAAATCGGAAAGGATACCGATTCAGTGCCTTATCGACCAAAGGCTAGTGATCTCAATATTGTGGCTCGCTTAGTCCATCATTTTCTCACATATAATCTATTACCTAAGGATGGCCACAGAGACTACATAAGCAACATGGAGCTGTATGTACTTTTCATGTTCTTTAGAAGACGTCGCATAGACATAGGATACATCATCATGCGACGAATGATGGATGTCTTGGATAAGGAATCCAAGTCCTTGCCTTTCAACCTCCTAATAATAGAAATTCTTCGACAAAATGAGGTTGAGATTCCTTCTATTGAGCCAATCACTCGCGTCAGAAAATTTGAAAAGTATAGTCCTTCAACTCTTGCTCGAATGAGCTTAGCTCAAGACGAGGATGGGATATGACAATACAAAGTGGCCATTGCTGATCCTCTTGCTCGTCAGACTGGTGATGATGCTGATATTCATCCCGAGCCTAGATCTTCTTCCCGCTCACAACGCATTATCACTTTGATGGAAGAACAATTTGATTTTCTCACGGGACAGATTTCAAGCCTAGCATCCACAGTAGATTCTCTTGTCCACCATAATGATTCTCTTCAAAGGACATTAGATTCCCTTGCCGCATCCAATTCTGCACTTTATCATAAGGTTGATTTTCTTCATGACAACCTTGAGAGGTGGTACTATCAATGGTGTGAATCTACATTGAGGCCTAGTATGTCTGGACCTCCTAATCCTGCTCAAGATCCCTCGGCAATTCCTTCGTTGTTTCCCTCGCATGTTCGATCTCCAGCTCTCTCCTCAGCGACTGCACTGGCAGTTGATCCAATGAAAGTGGAAGTTACTACTCCTTCTGTTGTTACAATACAATCCTCCCCTCCTGGCACAGTTGTGCTACCTACTCCATCGACAATTGGACCTCCATCTGCTGCAGGCACCATTGTTCTTGATTCTCTCATCTCCTTTCCAGCTGTAGAGTAGTATAGAAAAAAAATTTGTCTTAGGAGAAACTCTTAACTTCTTGCGTATCTTCTCCTTTGTATCAACAATGCTACTTTTTCTCGTATTGAATATTCTATATATTAATGTTGATGTTTACTCTTTTTGATAATGTCAATGGGGGAGAAAAATGCATAAGTTATATTATTCTATCACAATACATAAGATATGATAATTTGTGATAAGCTGTCTTGGATAAGTAATTTTTATTCTGTCATGCATGAGTGTCATTGTATGGGGGAGCATTGAATATCTTTTATACATGCTATGTCTATGGGGGAGCAATTTATCTTTCAAAGTTTTTGTCATCATCAAAAAGGGGGAGATTGTTGGCTTTAAAAGTGTGTTTTAAAGCAATCAATTGTTTTTTATGATAACTATGTAAGATGAGCATGAAAGATAAAATAGATAAAATAAACTACTTTACAATGTTTAAATTAGACTTAATCATTCATGAGAAATACCCTCTTTGAAGGGTACAATTAAAGTCTAACAATTTGTTTAAGTGCGGCAGAGTTTCAAATATATATGCAGTTTGTGTCGACCCATAGGATATTTGTGTCGACCCCTTTTCAAAACAGAAGATTAGCCTTTCACAAATGTGTCGACCCTTAGTGTTTTATGTCGACCCTTAGCAAAACAGAGGCTGGGTCTTTCCAATTGTGTCGACCCAACTATAAATCTTGTGTCGACCCAAAAAGGGCAGTACAGCGTGCAAATGTGTCGACCCATCCAAACCTTCTGTGTCGACCTTACCATATTTTATGTGTCGACCCCTCAACGCCCAGCCTGCATTTTACATGTCGACTCTAAAGTTCAAAATATGTCTCGACCCAACCCATTTGTGTCGATCCCATTCTAATTGTGTCGACCCTAGCTTTTTTCCAGAGACGAATCTTTTAGATTTGTGTCGACCCCAACCAACATCTGTGTCGACCCCAGACTTACTAAGAGAAGGATTCTTCAAGTTTATGTCGACCACACAAAAGGTTGTGTCGACCCTAAAGATTCCAGAGAAGAATTTGTGTCGACCCCAACAGCGAATGTGTCGACCCAATTCAGCAGAACAGCATCAACGGTCAGAAAACTCTCAACGGCTATATTATTTTTGTGTCTACTAGCTAGTGCTTGTGTCAACCCCAACAGGATTTGTGTCGACCCAACTGGACAGATCAGCAGCAATCTATAAATAGATAAAGTGATCTCATTTTGAATAGATGATTTTACCGAGAGAAAACTACGTCGAATTGCTGCCAAATTTTATTCTCGAACTTTTTACTCTCTCAAATCTTAGTACTAAATTTGTATATCTTTCTTGAGATTGAGTGAGTCGGTTTTTATAACCGTACAAATTGTAAGTTGTTTTTCATTGAACGATTATTGTAAAAGGGGTGACACTCCTTCAAGAAAAGAGTCAAAGGTTTGGTTGACACCCGTAAGTCAATCGGAGTGAAGCTCAAGGTTTGAGCTGGAAAGATCTTCAAGGATGTACCTTGAAGCGAGGACGTAGGCAAGGTTGGCCGAACCACGTTATCAAACCGGTGTCACTTTCTTACTCTAAACTCTTATTTATTTATTTAAGAATTCCGTACTAGAGTTAGAAAATAACTAAACAATTCGCATGAATTTGACTTAGTAAACGAAAAATTTTAGTTAACTTAATTCCTCCCCCACTTAGGTTAATCTTGATTCTACACAGGCTACTTTGAAATCCAATGGGGTTTTTCGTAGAGACATATTTTAAATGACTCATATGTTGAGATTTGGAATAAAGCTTTCTCCAAAGAGAAAGGGAATATCAATTCCCCCAAATAAGATCGTCACTAAATAAACATGTACACACCTCCTTAAACTAGAGTTTGATATTTATGAAAAATTCCATGTTTGAGGTGTGCAATGGAAGGACCAGTATAGTGGTCTATATGTGGATTAGACATGTAATTTTTGAAGGTCGGATCAGACAGAGTTCCAATGAGTTCATATTATTATTTCGTTCATTCAGTTTGTGTCTTTTCGTATATAATTACATACATCCATTTTACCATCTTGTGATGTACTTAAGTATGTGTACGACAGTAGCTATCCACAAGGAGCAGTCAACTGGCGACTGAGTTGCCCGCCTCAGGTGTTTTTTGAAACTTAACATCACTATTAATCTTTTTCTAATCAATAAGCTTAGTGTTGTAGAAAAATGATGGATAGATTAGATTCAAAAAAGCAAGTTCACTTGATTTGTTCGGGTTAAACAACTAAGCAGCAATGAAGAAACATAATCATTTTGCTCAGCATGGACACCCAACCGTGTTTGATCCGCAACTAGCAGAGTTGAGAGTTCAAAATGTCCCTCATTAGGCAGTGCTACACTAGTGGTTGAACCACCTCCAACGCTGCTCATTTGATCTCATCAGTGCTCCACTTTCTTGTTTGCCTGCGTCTATTGTGCCACTGACCGGAGCGATCGAAGCTGAAATGGAAGGGATGAAACCTCCTTTTCATCTCGAAAGTGGTTTGTCGGTATCACTGGAAAATGGAACCAGAAAAAGGGATTTTGCTTCTCTTTCCACTTTATCTAAAGTCAATCCTCACCATTATTGTGACATCCTCGTCCTCCTCCGTTAATATTGCTTGTTTTAGGCTTAAAATTCTGCGACTGTTCTTCAATTTTCACTCATAATAGCTCGGAGATGAAATCTTAGCATCAAGAAATGTTTGATCCACCAAAGATGAGACTACAACAGTCAAGCAATTCGAAAAATTGAGATTATGAATACTCGTGGAAAAGAACAGTTCTTTATCATAGTATTCTTAGTATGATATTCTATGCGATATGTCATGAATGGCATGCTGTTTTTAGGAAGTCTTTCTTTTCTTCTTCAATGTCATGTCGAACCCTCGAGAGCGAGCGTCCTAGACATCGTCAAACTATCGGGCGATCCACACACGATATCTTTACGCAGTGTTCTTGTAGAAGAGTGGAGAAGAACACATGAGAGAGCATCGTAATGCAGATAAGGTATTTGAACAAAAAAAGGCAATGATAAAGGGGAGGCACTGAGCATCCCATGTCACTGTTAAACAGAAAGGAAACGCAGATTGACTTATTACACAAAAAGGAGGATAAAAGCAAAGAATAGACAGCCAGAAATATATGTAATGGCTAGGTAAAGGTAGGTATAGAGTGCACGAGTCTACGAGCCATGCATGGTGTGTTCCCACAGTGTGGTCCACCAGAGCTAGTGGAGTTGACATTCATTTGCTGTGCCCAAAACCCTAATGCATTTAATCATCGTTCTGTTGAATAATCGACAGAGCTACTTGTATATACACAGTCCCACTTCTTCTTCTTCCTCTGGTAAAGCCACTTAGAGGAAGCTCTTTCATAGAAGAAGAATGAAAATAGCAGTCACCATGATCGCGATTCTCTTTCTCGTCTCCGCCACAGCTGCATCCTCGGCCGAGCATTCGAGAATGATGCTTCCAGGAGCAGGTTTGGCCGATGGATTCGAGAGGACCATCGAGTTTCCTAATCGAATCCTTCATCATGGCAAGGTATGTCGTTAAATATAGACTATGAAGTCGATTTTTGGCTCCATGCAATCTGTTTTTACGAGAGATGATTGTTTCTTCTGTAAAGGGTGGCCTCCAAATGACAGCGAGGAAGGTGTTGATGGTGAAGCTGCTAGACTATGAAGAGACTGGGGCCAACCCTAAGCATGACCCTAACCCAAAGAAGAAACCTTCTGGGAATGGCAAGGCTTGACATCTCTCTCTTTCTCTCTCTAGAAATCAAGAAGGTTTTGGTCGTAGATATGGGAATGCATTATGCAACAGCATTTCAAGCGAGCCTGCGTAGAAAATAACACTCTTTCGAATGTGGGTAAATGTAACATTCACGTATCAACAAGCCTATCATCTGTCATTTTGTATCAATAATTGGACGATGACGAACATAATTCGAGTCAAATTTATGTTTATTTAAGGCTGTCGGTACCAGCTAAAACAGTGATACGCAATGTTGTCCAAAATGACACTGCTCCTCGTCGATCAAAATCACTATGAGTTGGTTCATGAACTCTGGAAAAGCTCCACCACTGCGGCAGTGACCCTGCCTGCCATTAGAGGCTGCCCTAGCCATTCCCCTCCGGCATGCCAATTAATTTGTCGATATTTGGAGAAAAGTCCGTCGCCAACTCTAAACATTGAGCCCAAAACTATACGCTAACTTTCAAAGTGTAAAAGCCATTATAAATCTCGTGATTTTGGTAATCTAGCAAATTAAACTTTGAAATTTAAAATGAACAACTTAAATCCTTATTATTTTCTTTCTCCCATATGTGACCAGCTTCGGTTCGATATGATTTTACCCAGAATTGAGACTGGAATCAGTGTCCCGTTGTTTGGAATCATAACTGGACGTGAGTTCTGGGGATCACACTTAACCAAAATCGTGAAATGCGGTCTAGTCTCGGCTTAGTTTCAAATTTAAAAAAATATTCTACTAAGATGGAATTTTTAATTTGTGACGCTTACATCTAGTTATGAGTCGGGGTTCTTAACTCATAACTAGAATTGCAACCGTAAATAACAGCTGACTTACACCAAGATTCTGAGTTTACGGCGTACGAGTCTTTACACTACACAAGAGTCTAAAACAATTAAATGGAGAAGAAACTAGGAGTGGGCAGTCCGAACGGGCAGTCCGAACGGACCTGAAAATCTGAACCAATACAAATGGTTTGGGTCGGGTTTGAGTCAGACTTTGGTTATCAGTTTTGGGTCGGGTTCAGTTGTGTCTATTTTAGTTTGGTTTGGTTTTCGGTTTTTGTTCAAAAACCCAAACCAAACCGAAAAACCCGATGTCTTGCAAAAAGTAGTCGACACCTTGCAAAAGGCGGTCGACACCTTGTATTTGCGGTCGACAGTTTGCAAAAGGTGGTCGACACCTTGTATTTGCGGTCGACGGTTTACAATGTATTTACATTTGTAATTTTTTTTAGTTTTATATGTGAATCAAACCAAACAAACTCAACCCAACCCAAAACCGTTTGGTTTGGGTCAAAAAAAAATTTCGGTTTAGGTCGAATTTTGGGTTCTCCTTTTAACCCAAAACTCATTCGGGTTGGGCTGTACAAGTGAAAGCCTGACCCAACCCAAAGGAGAAACCAAAATAAAAGATACAAATTAGGGGTAATTTGGGTAATAACACTTCTCATCTCTTTTCCGTATTTGGAGCCCTACAGCGGGAAGCGGGAGCAGCTTCTCCAATCCATGGCCGCTCATGCTTCCGATGCGCCCCTTTGGGACTTCAGCTGGTCTGCGTTCACCCCCTTCATCCCCTATACTTTTTCACTGTCTTTTGATCAATTCTTTCTCTTGTTTGAATCAGGGTCTAGCATGGAACTTGAGTCTGAGTTCTAAATCATGTTTCTTTTTCTGCTTTACCATATGCAGCTTCTGCTTGTTGTTGAATTTGTTGGCGTCTTTTCTCTTATTCCTCTTTCGGGTTTAGCCCAGATCTTTGTTATTACTTGGGAAATAAGTCCTCTTATGTTTTGGATGCAAACTTTCTTCATTTAGACAGAACATCATGTGGTCTCTTGCAGGAAATGGTAGCTTTGTCCTTTTTAAGTCTAATTAGAGTTAAAGAATTTTGCAAATAGTAGAATGTAGTGCAAATTTTACATGGTGAAACTGGCTATGCAGCTGCGTGGAAGTAGATTTTAAGTTGGAGAAGAATGCGTCAATGGTGTACGCCACATTAGCTGTTGATAAAGAGGTGATGTTCAAAGACTCCTCTCATTTTCGTTTTTGAACACTCTTTCAATTTGATTACGAATTGCAGTTGCAGCCTGATAAAGTGAAAAGGAAAATGACCGTCTCTGATGGAGTGCTTTCAGCGTGAGTTTTTTCCTGATAATCTCAACTTTTATCAAATAGATTTTTCGATCTAATTCTAAAATTTATCAAGGGTTGGCAAATATGCTGTTAGAATTTGGAAATCTTGTGCCAACTTGTAGCTTATTTTCAACAATCTGTTTGTTAGTGCATGAGCTACAACATGATGCTTGATTTCTCAAAACTATATTTATCGAATTTAGTGATATATAATCGTGTTTCATCTTTCTATGCAGTCGATTTGAGGCCACTGAGGCGAGATTTCTCCGAGCATCATTTAGTTCTTTCTTAGACGTCCTCACACTGGCGACCAAAATGATTGAAGAATTTGGCCAAGAAATGAAGTAGCTGTTCTTTTTTATGATTTCCCCATTCACTAAGTTAGAATTCATGGATGTTGTCTGTAGCATGTAAAACATGGGCGCCACGCTTGATTTGCCATTTGTCTTTGATTATTTTATGAAATTAGATGAACAGAAATCCTTGTCATACATAGTTTCATATTGAATTCATGAATTTCAGATTGAATTTGATCTGATAAAGCCAGATCGTGAAAATGGTGACTTTGCAATCTGAAATTGTAGCTACTCTGCAACTCTACAAGACCACCATGAGTGTATATAATATATGTATGATAAATTGAGATGCCAGAGACAACAAAGAGGAAGCAAAAGCTATCTCTCTCTCTCTCAAACTTGTTAGTATTCATCCAAATAAGTGTACAGAGTGTCGTCTTTTTTGGATTTCCGACGGCTGAGCAATGCTTTCAGTAGGCGTTTACTTTTGCCCGGATTTTGATCGTAATCCTTCCTATTCTCCTTCTCTGCAGGCATTCGCATAGATGCCGATCTTCTTGGCTCCGACAGAAACTGCAACGCGATGAAATATCAAATATTTGTGGGCAATTATGGTAGGACATAAATCAAATTCAACACAATGAAATAATCAGGCCACCACCCACCCGTAGCTCGGATTTTGACTGAGTTGGAGTTGTTGGTCTGCTTGAGATCGGAGTAGTAGGTCGACTCGTGCTTCGGCTCAGTGGCCGACCTGAAAGAGATCCTGATCGTAGAAGAGGAAATCGATAAGGGGACACCTCTCGTTTCTCTGATACACAAAGAACATTGATAATTACAACATTAATCGAATCTATTAATGAATAACCCATCAAGCAAAATTAAAGTGTAGAACCAGATGAAAAACCTAACATTAATACAAATTTTGTAGAGAATGCGAAATACCAGTTTCCTTCCTCGGCATCGTAGCTGTAAATGTAAAGGTTTTGGGTTGCGCAGATGGCTGTTGAGAAGGTGACAAGAAATGTCCTTTGCTTGCTCCGGAGGTTGGCGTTTCTCTGATCGTAGCACGAACAGCTATCGAAACCGTCAAATTAGAAACAAAATTTATTTAAAGTTCAAAAAAGAAGAATTATTGATTGTTACCATTTCTAAATTGATGCCACTCGTCTTCGTCTTCTAGGCTGCATCCTTGGTATTTCGATTTGCTGTGATTGGCTCCGTTTATCGTATCCCCAACTGAGACAGAATTCAACCATTTAGAATAGCACCTAAATAGGATTTTTTCTAAAAACAAAAGGGAAAAAAAGGGTGAGTTTTTGAAAGCTGGAATCGATATGCATTTAAAAGCTATTTTATGAAACACAAAATGACAGTTGGTTTCGTAGAGCACAAAAACAATTTCTAAACACACCCAAGATCTCTATCATCATAATCGAGGCAAGGACCGACAAAGAAGAACAGATAATTCTCCAAAACTGAGACAAAGAATGCGTATACTTGCCGGGTAATATGTAACGCTTATGGTATTTGGGAGTATTTATGGTAAGTGATTGTTGAGAAATGCCTTGATGGTCAATAAACTCTTGGCATGTCTTCAATCTCTATGGCATCAAACCGAACCAATCAAAGACTAAAGTTAATTTCTAACAATAAAAATGATTGATAAACAAGAACAAGCTCTAGCTGTGATTCACTTGTTCAATAGAGGATACTCTGAGTTCAGTCCCCGACACTTCATCTGCTTTTTCGTCCAATAGATCATTAACCTTGTACGTCACAGAACCTAAATGGTCTACTGTGTTGACAAGAGCTTTAACTGCATAATCTTTCAGAATTTCCACCACCCTGCATAAAAGGGAGTTTATGAGCAAGAAATTGAAAACCACATTGCAAAAAGTGACTCACATCTGTTTTTGGTCGTCGTTGGTGTAAGATAATTCGAAATAGTCAGCTGCTGAGTAAAGCTGTGCTTTCAAATTCTTCAAATCCTGAAATCAATGGCAGTAAGAGGATGAATCCCCTATATCATGGAATGCATAGTCTCCAGGAATCAAAGCTTCAAAGACTGTTTTGGAAAGCCGTTTACACATAATTTGAACAAAATTCTTTTTTGGTAATCGAAAACAAAAACCAGTTTCTGGAAACATGATTGACTGCCTTCAGATTACATACTACTATTTGTACATAAGTCTTTTAAGTACATAAACAAACTTCATGTTCTTGAATTCACCATCCAATTGAAAGAAACATAAAAACAGAAAGCAGGAATACCTTGAGACAATCAGAGAAAAGTAAGCTCTGCTGCATAGAAACCTCATCAAAATAAGATGTCGTCAGAGTCGCCATGCGCAAAAAAAAAATTACTTATCTGCAGAAACAAGAAATTCCATGGAGGAAGATCAGAGCCGGGAAGATAACAATTTTGGTCAATAATCTTGCGAATTTTAGTTATCATACTAAGCATTCATCAATAGTGTCACTTCCAAAAGAGCTGCAAAGCCAGATACTAAAATTCTAAAGAGAGAGCCCAGGACCCTCGAACAATTATGGAAGAAGATGAACAGCATAAAGCGAGAGGAATATCCCTCTTGTTTAAATCAACCTAGATAGGTAAAAGTAAATCACAGCTACACAATCAAAAGAATCCAACAACATGAAGCTACCAAACCCACTCCTAGAACATTTCAAAAAGTGGGATTTCCATACTCAAAAAAAGTTTCTATAAAGAAACTAAAATTATTTAGTATTACGAAACCAAACAGAAGAAAGGCAACAACACCATGAGCACTAAGTAATGATACCTTATCGAGTTTGTCGAATCTTCTCTAAGCCTCAAGAACTAATGTCGGCAGTACCCATTGGTGGGTGGAGCTTGCAGAATGAAACCCAGATGGGAAGAAGCCAGAAAACAGTAGAGAAGGCCTAATCTTTGAGAGTGACTTATTGTGGATGGTTCGAGATATAAACTGAACCAGAAGAAACGACAACTCCAGTCTCTCGCCCAAATGCGTCTTGGAACTTGGAAGGATGTGAAGTACCACCAACGGCCAGAAGAAGGGAAGAGAGAAAGAGAGGCGTTGAATGGACGTTCATCAAGGAGAGCACGTCGGCTTGGGGAGGAAACTGGTAACGTTATATAAAATCTTCAAGGATGGGAAAAGGTGGAACCTTTGGGTTGGAGGCCGTACTGCTCATCTTCCAGATTTAGGAGATGTTGAAACCTCTAAGGACCCACTCCAGTCTGAAACAATGGGTTCCGTGTTTTACATCGAAACACACAGTAAAATGTAAATTTCATTTCTTGAGATGATGAGTCTGATGAAACCACACTCAAGAACTGGAAAGCAACTGGGACACCCTTTTTCTGTATTGGATCAGAGCCATTGATTCGAACGATCGATGATGAAATGGGGGAAGTGGGCCAGCTGCTGCTCCCTTCTTCTCAAGAACCCTCCAAAGGCATGCGAGGCTTGCTCCTAAAATTAAGGCCACCCACTACTTCCTCACTTCTCCAGCTTCCAAGCTACAGCTTTTCAATTCTACATCTTGAACAAAACATTATATTATATGCTGGTAATGATTCCAAACAGCGTTTGATTACAGACATGAAAAGGAACGAGAGTGGGTCAAAAAAGAGGGAGAATGGAGGCAGGTACGGGTGTTTTACTTTACTTTTGAAAATGGGATTTGGTTGAACATTTGCCCAAATGATGTTCGGAGAACAGGCGTTAGCTGGCGTGATTGGTGGGAGAAAATTGTCAATAGGTTGGTCCCGCGCTGGGGGAGAATCGGCGTTCTTCGCCCACGCCCGGCTACCCAGCCTTCCCTGTCATTGCGGGCTTCTTGCATATGTAGTTAGGGTTGACATACTCGGACCAAGACAGCATTTTGGATTAGAACTGATGAGCTGTGATTTTGAACCGAAACCATTGGCTTTGATTGGGTTCAGACAAACGTAGAAGATGATGTGATTGTAATCGGATAAGTTTGTATTAGTAACATGGGTATATATACAGGCAAGAATATTCTAGACAATACAAGTGGTAGAACCTTATTGGTTCCCTTAATAACAAACTAACCAAACGGTTATGCACACTAAAGGTGACACCTCCAATACCCCCCTTCAAGCTTAAGGGGGCACCACTTGAAGCTTGTCCTGAAGAAGCTGGAAACGATCGCCAGAAAGCGGTTTAGTAAGACCGTCAGCCAGTTGTGATAGTGACGGGGTAAAACAAACTTGAAGTTGCTTGGACGAAACTTTTTCACGGATGAAGTGGAAATCAAGATCAATATGCTTAGACTTGGAGTGAAGAGTCGGGTTAGAGGTTAAGAAAACAGCACTGACGTTGTCACAGAAGATGGTTGCAGGAGAAGGCAGCAATATGTCGAGATCCCGACAAAGTTTAAGAAGCCATAAAGATTCAGCAACGGCATCCGCAACGCTACGGTATTCAGATTCCGTGCTTGAGCGAGAGACACACTTTTGTTTGGAAGAAGACCGCGCGATAAGATTATTGCCAAAAAAGATACAAGAACCACTTGTACTTCGACGGTCATCAAGAGCCGAACCCCAATCAGCATCAGCAAAACCAACTAGACCA
>QAOC01011636.1:87506-114700 GCA_003255005.1 Begonia fuchsioides | reverse complement strand
TGGAATAGAGATCTGACCGTGATTTAAAAATAATTCAAAATCAGATAATATCTGGTATAAATTCAAGAACTTGTATAAAATTCAATACAATAATTCAAAACCTAACCTCAACAATCAATATATTTTATTTTTATTTTTTAAATATATAATCAGGAACAAATCAAAATTAGATTGTATTTTACCGTTCTAATTATCATAGCTCTCAAAACTAGACTTGCTAGGACTGTGACTGAACCTATACTTAGTTGCCAGTGACACCTTAACCAACCAACATCTTTGTAAGAACACAACATTTGAATTTAAGAATACGACCATTAGGGCATGCTAATTCAGACAAGTAATTCACGCATTGCGCATATTGGTAGCATCCCTTTTGGTGATTACACATTAATTTGAAGTTTCTGACTAATTGTAACTAGGAGTTAAGTGCTGTCAGGTTTGGTTTGTTCGATCTCGAAATTAGAATCAGTTTTTTGGTTAGTAAACTGGCCGAGCCATTGTCATTGTTAAAACCCGACCCCAATGTCGTTTTGCTTATCCTAATTAACCCTTGCAACGTCGGAATCCATCATCTCTCTACATGTTCGATTATTTCGAAACTCATACGCAACACAAGCACGGAAACATTTCAAAGGTTGAGCAACAAAGCATGTAAAAGATTTGAGAAGGAATAACCCAACAACATTATGTTTTAGTATCAGTCATTATTTTTCATCGTAGATATTTAAATAGTAGAAGAAGAGGTTAATCATCCATCTACAAAAGTGAATAGTTGGGCAGTGTTAGAAAGAGACAAAGGAGGTTTATCATAGATCTATTCACATAAAATGCCAAAGATGGACATAATGGCATGGCTTGCTGCATCGCCTAACTACAGTCTACACTCGACCAAACATCAAAAAGCTAATCATTTTATTGACCAAATCAAGGATGTCGCCATGATTGCTGATCAGATCAGACGGGGTCGATGGGCCCTTTCATCCTCCATAGCTTCTGAGCTTTTCCTCCGCTGGACCACCTTCTTGCACCTCTCATAAATGCCTCCCTTCGTTCATTTCGTATCAGTCAGACAAAAGCTTAACTTAGTTTATTCGAATTTAATCCCATGTCAATCGAGTTATTCTGTGTAATCAAGCGTCGGGGCACTTACCAGAAAATGCGAGGACGTGTAATTTGAGAGGCTGAACATCCCGCCTCTCTTTTTCTCCTCGGTGATCGTCGGTCTACCATCCCCGCCGGTGCAGCTGCCGGAGCTGTTTCTGGCTCCTCCTCCTTCCACCAAGGAGGATAACAGGTCAAAACTACCCCGACCCAAGTCCCTGCTATTCTTCCTGAAACTGCCCCACCTCTTCGAACCAAAAATGGTGCCATTGTCGTCTCTCCTCGACCAAACTTCGGAGCTGCGGAACGACGTTGAGGAAAACGCAGCCTTGCTCGAGTATGGGCCTTCTAGAACTGTTGTCGGGGAGAGATTGCTGTAAGCCCTTGCTTCTTTGAGCAGCCTTGGGGGGAGCTCCAAGGATCGAGCGCTGACTATGGGGTCGGTGGGACAGAATCTTGCTTTTCCCGGAGTTTCTTCCCACTGGAACGGAACGGAGAGAGAGGAGTAGAGCGGCGGCGTACGCACTCCCGACGGCTCAGACGGCGGGCTGATCGGAAGAGAAAACAATGACAGCTTTAAAGAAATTGATCCTTCTGCTACAGTGGCCTCCTTTTCATCAAAATTCCACGCCATACTTTCTCTCTCTAAACAACTAGCTGCGTCCGATCCCATGTCGACAGAAAAACAAACCCTTTCCCTTTCTCTCTCTTTCCGATCAGCTACTAGGTATGAGCTTTATAGCGAGAAAACCAACACTCTGTCGATGATGGCGAAACGCTCAGACGCTTCTTATTCATAAGATAAAAGAGAGAAGCTTGTTCGCCTTCGTCTTTATGAATGAATGCGAAATTATTAGCGGCGAAGAAATACGATAAGAGTGAGGGAAGGAGGTTTAAAGTCAATGGGGTCCCAGAATATGGTTTTTTTACAGACGATGGGGAATCAACGGTCCTCAGATCATATGAGAAAAGTCATTGCCAGCACAGAGAAATAAATAATCGGCTCCTATTTAATGAAAGAGACAGAGAAAGTCTTGTCATTTTATGAGAAAAAGATGCTTGATTACGTTACACGTTACTTACTGTTATGCACTCGCATTAGAAACTCATAATCTCTGGGGATTCAGAGGCGCCGCCGCCGGCCTGAGCTAAACCCAGTTTTGGTCGGAGACGAATAGAGAAAGCAATGGGGGATTAGGGATAGAAGAGGGCCAGCCATGGCAGTTGTTTTGGATAGAATATCCAACTGTGCGAAACCCACCATGAAATAACAAGAGCTCAAAACTTAATGCGGAAACCCTACTCGTGCACATGTCAAATGGAGATGCAGGGAACACCGCAGATGCCAATCATTTAAAGAGACCAAGACTTGAATAACCCTCTGGCTTCCTCTTTTTTTTACCATGAGCTTCATTTTTGGAGCTCATCTTGTTCATTCGTTCCTCTTTTTCGCTTGATTATGAAGCCATTTTTTTGGATTTAATCCAGCCCTTTTCCAGTGGAGTCTTGCGTATGGTGTGCTCGGTTCTATCTCAGTTGTTTAATCTAAAATCTCTGCGAAAGAAACGAACCATTAATGCTGGTAAAGGTAATCAATGGTGTTCGTTGACTGTGGATCAAATCCAGAAGAGCCTTTTCTGCAACTTCTCTTCCTCTCTCTCTCTCTCTCTCTGGGTGATTTTGAAACATGAGTGACGACATGTTTCTCATTTTTTGCGCTCCAATAATAGCAACCTCCAGCCGCTGTACGAGTTGCCTGTTGTTGGGACAACATAGCCTTCTTCTGAGTTCTGCGTTTCCTAATGTTTGCTGCTTAATTAGGGTTTAGTCTCTGTCATTATTATGCTAATTGGAGCAGAATTTAGAAATGAATTATGAAATTTTAATACATTATAAATACTTTTATATACTTTCCAAATACAGATTAAACAATGTCCATCACCAGGAATACTCGTAAATCTTTGAGATTGATGAAAATGGGGTGAAGATCCAGTTTTCATCTACCGCGTCAGACAAATCATGCCCTCACAAGCCAAGGTCCCTTCGAGATCTCCTATGATTCTTGTAATCCGAACCTCTAGACCTCTTTGAACCTGCTGAAAGTGAGTCCTCAGGCTTTCGGAAAAGCATTTCACATCGAACCCAGACGACTTGTTAAGGTGGTCGAAAATCCCAGAAAAAGTAGGAGAAATTTTGGATTTAATTTCCATCAGTTTCTGCCCTGTTGCAACTATGTATCTCTGCAGCTGAAATGTCTCTTCCAACAATGTTTCGAGTGTTCTTGTCTCTCTCGTCATTCTTAGGGACTCCGAATCTCCCATGTTTGCCCCGGCACTCTCATGCTGCACATTACCAGACAGAAATGTGACCAAAAAAGAACAAAAATTTTCGGGTCGGTTAAAAATGATGAGCTGCGAGTTTGGGTAGGTTTTCAGGCCTCAGAAACAACCAAACCCGAAACACGATATGAGACCATGCCTTACAATGTGTTAAAACTCACCATGCGTAGACAAAGATGGTCCACTTTGGCTTGGAGAGACTGGTACCTACTGGCTTGTTTGTCTAGAGAACTCATCAGTGAAAAGAAATCCTTGATCCCAACTCGCTCATTATCGAAGCTTCCATTTTCGTTACCACTTTCTTGTTTGCCAGCCAGTCTCTCGAGCATGAGAAGTTGCTGCTTCAGCCGTTTAATCTTGAAAGACACTCCAAGAGCATGGAGATCCATCCTCCATTCTGTGTTGCTTGTTTTACTCGCCTTTTTCTGCGCCAATTCTAACTCCACATCCTCTCGAGTCACCAATGAGCTATCAATACCGTTTTCTTTCTCCATTTTCACGTTCCGTTTGGCTTCGACTTCGTCCTCTTCCATTTCATCCTCTGATTTAATGGTTGAGGAATTAAACTCCCTTTTGACAGAGGTTAGTTCCTCTTCTCTAGCCATTGACAGGGCTTCGAGTTTCATATTATCATGTCTGAGCTGCAGCAATTCCTGGTTCAATCCTGCGACGTGGGTCTGTAATCGATTTGTTTCTAATTCCATGCTCAGAAGCTGCCATCGAAAAGCTTCCAGCTTTTCATCTTTGGCCCTCATTTGCTCAGAAAACGCCTCTATCTCTTGGTTGTGCCTGTGCAGAAGCAACAATGCCTCTTTTTCTGCTTCTGACCGGACCTTGGCGTCCAGCTGCTTCACATCAGCTGCTCTCAATTATGAATCAAGGTAAGGAAATTGATAAATTTAACTACACTACCATATTCTTATTTGTAAAAGTCTAAAGTTCTCACCGAATTCATTTGCTTGCGAGACGAGGCTGTCTAAAAGAGGAGAGAAAGAGTCAAATTCCTTGATGAACTCTGGATGATTTTGTTGAATTACATGATCAATGCCGAATAATTGTGCTTTCCCGCTCGAAGAGACGTCCGATTGAGAATTCTGTTGATTGGACATTGCACTTCTTGACGATCGTCTTTCATGTCTCGATTCAGATGCAGACTTCCACCTTTCCATTTCAATTTCTGCTTGTTTCCTCCTGCATTTCGATATTTTAACCTCGTTTAAAAGCATTTGCTTCTCAGCACGATCGAGCTTCGATTTCCTAAGCATGACAGACAAGATCTTATCCTTTTGATCTAAATCTTTACTCATTCTCACGACTTCGGCCGATAGTTTTTGAACCAAAAGAACCGACTCCTCCTTTTGCGACAAGACTGAGTCGAGCTCTTGTTTTGCAGCATCTACTTGCCTTAACGAGCGCCTCATCTCGGCCTCCAGTTGTCGCTGGCTTGAAACAAGTTCAATGAAAGCAGTTTTGTGCTTCCATAGCTCAGAAGAATGCTCTTGAGCTTCAATATTAGCTCTCTCTTTGAGTTCTTCCACTACGTTTTTGGCATTCAGTAGCTTTTCCTCCAACTCTTTTATTTTCTTCATCTCCTCCTCCATGGCTCTGTCCTTGGACTGCAATAAAAGCTCCACCCCCTTCAATTTTTCACTCATTTCAAAGATCTCTCCTTCCTTTTTCTTCTCGAAAACACGCATTTCATTCATGAGCCCTCCCAGATTCTGCCTCAGCTTCTTTCGCTCAAGAAACCAGCTATGCTCTTGAGTAGCAAAAATCCCAACAACTTTCTCATTTGCTTTGGCATCTTCCCTCCTGATCCTCTTCAGTGTTTCTATCTCTTTTTTTGCAGCCTCCAGGCTGTGAAGAATATCACCGTTTTTCACGCCCATCCACTCTCTTTGTGCCATCCAAACTAGCCATCCCAATATTTGAGCACTTCCTCGAATCATTTTCTCTCTGATCGAACACCAGTTCTCATCCTCATTGGGCACGGACAGAAGCCGGAGAGCAAAGTAGGCACAAGAAACTCCAAAATACTTACTAGGATGCAGGCTCTCACGCTTCTCTTCAGAAATTAATAAATGCAAGTTCAAGACCTCTTTTTCATCCATTGCTTATAAGAAATTAAAGCTCAGGACACAGCCGAAAACTCCAAAGAATTCAGGCAAATAAAGCGTCAGCCATTCAATTCAAGAGAGATCTGGAATACCCAAATCGACATTAGGTAACATCAGTGGTCGGAAAATAAACATACCCATCAAAATGAAACCAACAAAGTAAGCATTTTTATCCATCGAATTCAGGGAAAAAAATGAAAAAAAAAGGCTGAACATATAAAAGTGGGGAGAGAGAGAGAACATATATAAATGTTATGAGAGAGGAAAATCGACGAAGCAGTATAAAAGTGGGGAGAGAGAGAGTGCCAAAAGCATAGTTACTTACTCTGTGCGAGGCTGCAGAATCCATTAGAAAAAGGCTGAACAGTCACAGAAGAGAATAAAAAAATAAGAGTTTCCTGGTTTTCAGTGAAACGCTAACTTTCTATCAACTCCACTGCCCATTGCCTCTTCTTTTATCATCTTCCACCAACTTTTTTCCTCCTTTTCCTCTTCTTATTGCTGTTTTTAGGAAGCTAAAAGGCACTTAATTCCTGCCTCTGAGCCACCATTATTGTTCACTGTCCAAGTTTAATATATCTCCACCATATAAGCCTCCTTCTTCTGTCCTCCTACACTGAACACAGTAAATGAAAATAGTTAAACGCATTAATTTTTATGTTATTCTTCACTAATGTGATCTGATCTTTACCTGCCTTTGTAGATAAAATCAGTCACTGTCGAGGGAGGCATCGAAGAGGAAAGGAATAAAATTAGTATATCTCCATCTGGACCACATCCCCGTATGAATGCTGAAGAAGCCCTGTAATTGCAAGCATCGTCCACTCACCAATAAAATTTCCAACTAGCACAAAAAATGGGACTATTTAATTCAGATCAAGAACACCAAATCCATTTATTAAATCCACGACCAGAAGCTAGAGCTGAAGATGGAGAGAGGTACTCCAGGAGAACCAGAACTGAAGCACAGTCTGCAAATGGTGAGACAAGGCGGTGGAGAATATCCCTGTCGCTGTAAGATCGGCATCAAAACGAAGGGTCCAGTCGATTTGACTTCCTTCCATGGCTGAGAAACCTGTAAAGCTAGAGCCTTTCTCCTACAACATCTCTGTAAAAGATGTTCAATTTATTCTGTTCTAAGTTTCGGAAAACAGTTCGAGGCAGTGAAAGGTTAAATAATATTATGTATGAATCTTGGAAGAAACAAAACTAGAAGTCTGCAAAGGAGACTGGTGCATATGGAAATTGGGATTACAGCAAAAAGAGGAACCATTAAATTTTGAAGTAAATGAAGGTGTGATTATCAGGAGGCCCACTCGAATTGACCTGTACTCACCCCAGTCTATTGCATTAATAGGTATGAAATTTATAATATTATTTTCGTCTTATCTTATATTAGATGTATTGTCACAGAGTTAATCTGGGTCGGTTTTCCACCAACAACTCCAGCTTTTGCTACCAATAATTATCCACCCAAAACACCAATTTTTCAATATGACCTCTCTCTTACACTTGTCTCACTTCACTTCACAGAATGGCAACAAAATTGAAGTGTAAAATTACTGTAAAGCTAATGTACTTGTATACGCATTCTTAGGTTAATGCTCAAGTGAGTTTTGACAAGGCCATAGGTGAACATGGCTTCCCCCCATAGTTTCAAACGAGAACAGTTCCAAAAAGAGAGTGCATAAAAGGGTGAAGAGGAAGGGAAAAGCCAGTTTTCAACAAAACCAGAAGATGCAGTTTCCTTGAATACATGAAGCAGTTCAATACACGAAGCAGTTCTAAAATGGCGATGAACTGCTAAAAGCAACAGCAGTCATCAACCATGCATAGAAATCACCAAAAAGGTCAAGAGAATCACCAGAAAAGCTGAAAACATATGAAGAATCTACATCTTCTGGGTCGAGGAAATTATGGATATTCAATTCACACACCTTGGCCATGTAATTGTCCAGCTTTGTTTACTCTGCGCATCACTTCCAGGCTTCCTTATTGCACATTTGAATAAACTTCAGGCTTTCAATCCTCTATTAAACATACCAATCGAACCGTAGGACCACTTGTACGTCCTTCAATGTTCTTCTGCACCAGAAGCAGTCTCAAATTTTCCTTTGCCACATCTTTCCCTCCTTCCATATTTTCTTTTACCAACCGAGCTTTTCTTCTTCTCCAGCCCATCACATGGCTTTTTTATCCACGCTGCAAACACAGTCTTCTACCATTTAGCTACATTCAACTAGGAATTTTAATTTTATTCTTACTGAAGCACTCCCCACCCCTTGCCCTAGATTTCTACACATTAGAGACCAAAAGAAAAACAGAAACCACAAAAAAACGCACAAACTTCAATTCTGAACACATTTCAAAGAAATACCATCAATTTTACATAATATAAACTCAACGCGTCTCCATTTTGCATTTCGATCCAAATTCAGCGATCAATACACTGAAAGCCTCTGCACACCCACAACCAAACGGCAAACAAAACTATACACACGAAAAAGTCAAACAGTAAAACCACCCAAACATGCTTCTTCCAGATTTGCTTTGCCTTCTGCCGCTCACCCATGTATGAAATGTTCTTCTGCATCAATAGGGAAAAATCTTTACCGCCTGTGCCATTCACATCGTCATAAACATCCACATTGTTATCCATCGTCACATCTTTACCTCCTTCCCCATTTGCCTCACCAGCCAACCTCTTCTTCTTTTTAAGCCCATTACTCGGTTTCTCAATCAAAGGTGCGAGCACAGTCTTCTTCCCCCTTGCTGGATCCACCGAACTTTGGTCATCTACCATAACAGGAGCAAGCACACCCAGCAAGTCCAAGCTCCGTGCCATAATTTCCTCGAGAACAGAATCGAATTGAGCTTGAAAGCAATAAGGAGTAAAATTATCAGAACCAAGAATAGACCGGCTGCTGATAATCTCCTCGAAGGCAAACTTTATACGATTCAGAAACCAAAGGCCATCAGATTTTCTGAGCTCCTCGTCAAAAATACCGAAATATACAAAAGGATGACTGATCAAAAAGGTGTAGGTTCTTTTTCTGATAGTATGGGAGTAAACCGAATGAAAAAGAGGGGTTTTCTCGATGCATTGCAGAGCCAAAGCTTCGAGATTTGTTTCCCTCGAAAATTGAGCAAGGATCGTACTTCCTCTGGCAATGCAGGAATAAAATACAAGATTTGGATTCAGAACCATTGATGTCCGATCATGAAAAGAAAGAAAGCTTGCAATATATCTCTGCGATAGAGTACAAATGGAAGATGGAAGTCTGGAAGTAAATCTTGGCAAACAAAAAAAAACTAGGTATCATAAATGGTGGAATTATGAGGAAATGTCTAATTGGTGCGGAAAAAGAATCCAATTCGAAGAAAGAGGAACATCAAACCCCACTCTGAAAACTTCCATACCACAGATGATTCCCAGACTCGAGCAGTATCCTTCACCGAGAGGCGGCCTCTTCCTTGTTGTGGCGTCGATAAATCTTCTCCCTTAAACCCAATCGCACTCCATCTTCTCGCGAGACAGCCATTCATTCCCCTTCCTCTGCCCCTCGTCAATGGCTTACTCCCAATTGGAGATGGAATGGGACGGAAATGACAGATTAACGACCACCGTCGGAGATCTACCCTCGTCAATCGTCATAATTACGCGTTTACCCTGATTCAATTATTGTTCTATATTCAAATTGTTACGAAATAATAATTTTTGAGTTTGCGTTAATCTTATTTTTAAAATCAAATAAAATTTAATTTAAATTTTAATAAAATCTATTAAAATTCTTTATAAACTCGCTTAATTACTTAAAACTGAACTCAAATATAATAAATATATATATATATATATATTATTGTTATGTTTTAATTTTTTTAAATATAAAATAAACCTAAGTTAAAATCGAAACAGAAGTGGAACTATCGTGAATTCCGGTTACGATTTTATTTTGAGATAAAATTGGGTCAGACTGATCTGTGCCCACCTCCAATTCTAGGAATGACACACTCAAAGTCGTCAAATGATTTTAGCTACTATTTGATTTCATTTTATTTTTATCTATTTTCATTTGAAATCAAATTTATTAAATCAGAAAACTATATAAATAGCTTAAGCAAAACAAGATGACGTTGAAGACATTTGGAGAGCATGATTGATATAATTCATGGTCCTTGTATTATGTAGAATGTTCAATTTCAAAAGATAAATATAATTTATGGTCTTTGCATTATGCGAAATGTTCAATTCAATTAATCTCAAAACTAAGGATTAATAGACCGATAGAACTGTACAATATGTTGGATAAAACTAAAAATTCTAAAATTATTTAATACATTCTTACATTAAGGTGTGAGTGAGCTCAAACAAATCAAATTTTTATTATTAAATGTATTCGCAACTCGGTGCAGTTTCAAGTACAGGAGATCGCAAGCTTGACCAAGTTGAGTCAAAATCAATGATGAAACATTGATTGATAGAGCTCAAAGTTAACTAGAATATAACGACAATTCTCAAAATATAAACTTAGGCATTCAGGGCGTTCAACGAGGGCGATATACATTTTTGGAAGACTTTTCATTAAAGTCACTCTCGAAGAAACAACCTCAGAAGTTGAATAATAAAGATGTGTATTTAATTAGCATGTTATATTATTATTATGTAATGTTTCATTTGCTGGAGTCATAATAACATTGCAATGTTTCCAAAAGATATCACTTTAGGGACTTTTAAAACATTGTAAACTTATAAGAGTTATATCTTTGAAGAGTTGTCTCTCTTCAAAGGTTGTGTCTTTCTTTTATATATATTTATAGAGCTGTAACTTTGAAGAGTTGTCTCTCTTCAAAAGTTGTATCTTTCTTTTATATCTATTTACAGAGTTGTAACTTTGAAGAATTGTCTCTCTTCAAGGGTTGTATCTTTTATTTAGAGTCACAAATTAATGCTTTTAGGAGTATATATATAGAAGGCATTGCAATCTGTAATAAACATTGAGTGATTGTTGTTGATTGTGATTTTCATAGATTATTCAGTCAGTCAAGTGCATCAACCGTTGATTGTTTATTCCGATCGGTGAGTCATACCCGAAGATATTCATCATTTGTGTTCTTGCAGCAAAACTTGGTGAGTTATATCCAATAATTGTTATTTCATTTCGTATTTTCATTTTCATCTACGTTTTATTCATCATTTTCATCTTTAATTTCGTGTCTCAAGTAGCACAAATCACTCAGTCAACAAGATCGAGTGATATTTCAATTTTTTCACGCACATTCTTTGGCTTTCACGAAGTCAAGGTGTGTCATGTATCCACTAGTTCTTAATGAACAAACTTATTTTCTTATGATGTTATAATTTAAAGTTAAAATAAAAACTAAAATCATGACGGTAACCTACGTCAATTTAGAGGCGTGACACTAGCGACATCTTTGTCCCACAAAGATTTAAATGATTCATTTACCTTTTTAAGGTTAAAGCTATACAATTACCAAAATGATGATTTTATAACTTAAAATATAGATTCCTTTTAATACAATAGGGAAATTTTCTAGACGGGCGCTGCTTTACGAGGATCGGTGTCATATGCTTATGATTTTCGTGACATTACATGGAAAAAAGTAATTTAATAATCTTAGAAAATCTCAATTGCTTGTAACGAAATGTGAACTAAAAGACAAGATCCATTATTGGAGGGTAATTTGTACAGCAATTTAATGTTCTTAAGACAAGATCAATCCTCATGCTACACATCGCATCATTATTTATATATAAAAACGTCAACATGTAACATCTTATGTAACAAACAACCTCAATCAATTCAATTCGTGTCTCCGGCTGTGGATGCCGAGGGGTACGGTCCACTCTTCTCCGCTCGGCGAACCAGGGCTACACCCGCCCACTCGTCTTCCGGACAACCTCGATCCATTGTTCTTGGGGCTTGGAGACTTCAACACGGTGGATGGTGCTCCCAAGCTCGACGAATCACAACCCGAACCCATGTCCGAGAGTCGTCTGGTCGATGTGTTCCATTGTGGCCCGGGCTGCTTCATGGGGCCTTGATTTCTCACTTTCGCCTTTGCAGACTGGGTCGGGGCCATGTAGCTCGGGACGCTGCTGGGCTTCGAGAGCCTCTCGTGCCTAGCTGAATAGGTGGCGGACTCGGAGGAGTCTAGGTTGAGCAGGCCCATGTGGAGGCTGTTTGGCCCTGGGGTTGTGATCGCGTCCATTTCAACTGTTTTCTCGGAAATGTAGTCCGCCATGGGAGCCCCCGCAGGTTGACGGACATGGCTGGGCTGAGAGGACATCCAATGGTCGAGCCAATTCCAACCCCATTGGGCTCTCTGATCATCTTCCCCGACAAACCCACCATCGTCCGCAATAATCGACTTCAAAATCTCCCGATCTTGCTGTTGTTCCTGTTTCATTGCTCAAAGTCAGCCCGGTTTTTGAAGTTTCAGTTCAAGAAATTCGACTTCACCTGATAAGCGTAAGCGTAAGCAAGAGCTCTTTCTCTTTTCATAGCTGCGTCGTGCTTCCATGAAGCATTGTCTCTGGTTTTCTCGTATTTCACGATGGATCTCCTTAGCTTTATGCCTTTTTCGTCTCCTTCTTCTTCTTCTTCGTATTCTTCTTCGTCGTCTGCTGCCGTCGCCATTAGCTTCATCTGCCGTTTTTCCTGAGCTAGCTGGAGTCTGCGAGCTCGCACTCTCGCCTGCACTCGCACCAATGCTTTCATGCAACGCATCGTCATCTGCGCTTGTTTTCTCACGTTGTGCCCTCTCACCAGCGCTTGTAGCCTCACCAATCCTTTCAAAGCACGCAGTGCTCGTCGAGCCTAGCTCATGTCATCAATCCAGCAACCATAATCTTCAACACGACACAAGCAATAGACAAAATAGTTGACTCAGGTGTGGAAAAAAGCATTACCAAGTAGCCTCTATAATATGATTGAATGGCAGTGGCGGCTCGTTCTTCCCTAGAGTGGCGCCCATAGCCAGCAAGACGCACGACTTTGGCCGCAGCTTGAGCGGCTGCAACAGCCGCCTCTGCAGCGGCGGCGGTGGCCACAGCCACCGCAATGGCGTGGTTCCGATCCTCGGTCACATGGCTCAAAACAGAGCACTCGTCGTCTTCGTTGGTGATGTCAGGAGAGCTAATCTCAGTGGGAAAATGCTCGAACGACAGAACCTCTGGGGCATCATTTTGCCATTTCTGAACATTACTGTCCTGCCAAAAAAAAAAATCATGCAATTCTATCATCTTCTCTGTCTTCTAAAACGGCAGAAAGTTTTGAAGATCGACGGGGAAGTATCTAAAAACAAAGACTGCGATGTCTTAGGTAGGCCGATAATAAGGTTTGCCAAGCCTTTTCCATAGTTTTTTAGGGTTGGAGACCAGGCAATCTAATCAGGTAGATGAAGAAGATAAAGAGGGAATCACCTTTCTTTCTGGCAAGTGCTCTTTGGAAGAAGATCTGAAAACTTTCTTCACTGAAGACAACCAACTGCTTCCTTTCTTGCCCATCTCCTGTAAAAAAACGAAGCACCCAGAATCACATTAGCTTCGTTAATGGGACAGAACCCATCGATTGAGGTTTAGAGGCCTGATTCAGAGCTTCAGGAGAGAGAGAGAGAGAGAGAGAGAGTTCACCTTTGTTGCGCGATCGTTATCCCATGGCTCTTCTTCTCTCCGCTGCGCTGGTTTCTCACATCTCTCTCTCTCGATTCCTGCAGAAACACTTGATATAAAAACCAGAGAGAGAGAGAGAGATGGGAGAGTGTGAGATCAGTAACTGCAGCTCAGCGGGATTGCCGTCAGTATTCATGGAATTCACGAGTGGGAGCCTTATTAGACATGACACAGTTGTTTGACACAGCCAATGAGCATTTGACACGTAGCAAATCCTTGACCTTAATCAACCTTGATCAAGTGAATAAAGCCAAGGAGAATACGTAAAAGAAGAAGGATTAGTGGAAGATAGAAGATGGCCAAGTCCCACCCGAACAAACCCAATTTGGTCGGCAAAAATCATTTAATGTAGTTGGCATGTCTTTTTGCATCCTCCAATGTTGCCTCTCCCTCTCTCACTTTGTCTAGGGTTAATTTAACTCCTAATGCAAGTATTATCTAGACCACGATTCATCACACCGGTCGCATGTGCATAGGTCGAGCGCTCGATCCGTAACATCTCATGTGTGTAATGGGAACAAGTGCAAGTAGTAAGAGTTGGGGGGTTGGTGTTTGGATGAAAGACACTTTTCAATGCAAGTTGAAAGAGTTGTCAATGTCACGTTACCTATAACGAGGGTAACTTTGTACCTTTTTTCTACCCTTTTGGCATGAATCGCCCATTGAGGAAGATTAATCACTTTTATTTGCAAAAACAAAAAGTTTAGGTATTTTTGAGATTGGTTTTTAAGCCTCTCTCATTCAAAGAGTTTGGTGGAAACACCTTTCGTTCTATTAATGCATGGTCCTATCCCTTTTTGCTACCCCATGTGTGTTCCTCTCCCCTTTCGACGCCGTCCGAGCTCGGCCTCATCTTGTTCTTCTCGATTAAATCACTCCGACCGCTTACGGATCGTTGAATCGTAAGTTTAAGTGTGAAGTTGTTTGTTTGTTGAGTGATGTATGGTGTCTTGATAGCGAGGCAATTCCCTCCACATTGCGATGTGTGCTATAGATGGAAGAGTAGGTAGGGTGGCTTTTGTTAAGTTTTTATATTTTTGGGTGTTTTCCATGCGTTTTTTATGTCTCCTTTTTTTTATCATTGTATCGTCAATTGCTCGGATTTTTCTCGAAAGAAAGGTTTAATCTAACCGGAGAGTGAGAATATTTGATTCTTTTCGATTACAGGTCTATCTAGTTTCATTTAGATCCAATATGATAAACTACGAGTGTCTTCAGTATGATAAATTTGTAGGAAAATTTTAAAAAATACATTCATCGATGTCATCCACTATATAATTAGTCTTCAATTTTAACTATGCTTAAAATGGTTTGCTTCGGTTTGATTCTTAGAAAAAATAGAATCAGACAAATATATTTCAATTTTAAAATTTTAAGACTAGAATTAGAATCGTACATAATCAAGATCAATCGGAACTAAACTAAAAAATCATGATCTAGAACAAAGAAAAAACTTGATTTTAGTAAGTATTCTCTTAAATTCTGTAAAAAAACTTGATTTCCTAAAATATTGATTTGATGAATTGCTTTTTTGTCAACGAATTCGATTCAAGTCGAACTGATCAGATCCTGCTCTCCATGACCGGGGCCGGCTCCTCACAATCACGACCAAAAACAACAAATAATAGCATTATTTGTTTGATCGACGTGGGGTTTTGTAATCCTAGTTCCTACGCTGCCTGTTTACTTTTGACCCAACCACGTTGTCAGCTCAGCCAACTGAGAATTGAGAAGTGTGTGCTCGCCTGTTCGGCCAAGGTATCAAAATTGCCCTTCAGAAAGAAGAAGAGAAAGAGGGGGTAGAACTTGTTAGGTCTCGTCGTACTCGATTCAGCTATGTTTCCACCCAATAACCAGGTTAGTCTTTCTGTTGTAGCTCTTTAGAGGAACCCCCTATTTGATCGCTGATACAATGCGCCTCGACAGAAGAATCGGAATTGGGTAGTATCTGATAGTTGTTTTGTTGTTTATTTTTGTCCTATTCTGTTCACTCTGTCACCAAACTAACTATATCATCATCTGGCTTGGATTTTACCCACTTAGTTTTCTTTTTCGCATTTGTGAAAAAAAGCTTCCTTGGCTCTGCTGCATCTGAATTTTGTTTCTTTCATTCCCTGACATTCATCATTATTCTTTGAAAAAGAGCAGCACACCCCATAAACATAACTCTCGCTTGGTTATATTTCATTGTAAATTCATCAAAGTGGACAACAAGACTGTACAGCTCATCCATGCATAATTTTGATAATTTAATCTGGAAGGAATTTCCTATCACATTGATGGTCTTTCCCCCAAATTGTTAGATGCGGATTACAAGCTTGAGAAGTTGATACATTCCACACTGTTAGAAGTTTTGAAGGAACTGCTTCTCTGTAGTATCCGTGTTGTCGTTCTCATCCCTAGCTTTTTGGTTGCCAACTTAGAATACAGACAACATGTAGATTCATTCATTCTACGAAATTTTAAGTTTAGTCATCTAGCAATCTCGGAGTTTTTTTTTTGTTTCAATTCCTCGGTGCTCAGGGTCAGAAGGTTGAGCAGGCAATGGACGTGTCGCGTGCCAAGGATTTGATGCTGTTCAATTTGAATGCCTGAAGAGTTTCTTTATAGAGTAGAGCTGAAGAACGAATGAAAGAGAGATTTTTGGGGAAATCAGAGACTCTGTTAAGAATGTATAAAATAACGGGGTTTATAATTAAAGTAGATTTGGTTTTATATTGAATTATGACTTTGGTTTGATATTAATTTCCTTAAGAATAAGTCTCTGCAGATATTAGTTTTCTTAAAAATAGGTTTCCTAACTCGTATTTCATTCTTCTTTGTAAATGTTTCTTTGTATGATTCAAATATAATGCAACAGGTATTCTCTTCATGCCTACTTTAGAAAATATCGTTTGCTTTACCGAGCAAACTGTAGGAGAGGAACTGGACTTGCATCTCTCGCCGTCTACGTCTACAATCTAAAACTTATTTCATACTTGTGCTAATAATTCTTCATAGTTGGCCACCATAGTTCAACCACTGCTGACCACGTCCAAACCATCATAGTTCTTCAATTTAGAGAGTCATCATTCTATGTCATCACTCATACTGAGAAAACCCAATTATTGCTGGTTCACCTTTGTTTAGTGAAGGGTTTACTTGTGCTTGTTGAGGAAAGCCAAGAAATTTCTTATGTGTTCAAGTCGATCGCTTTTGTTTGTGATTGGTGTTGTTGTTACGAAAAAGTTGATTTCTTTCTCTATCATTTTTCCACTCGATAATTCAAGCTTTTAGCACTCTGCAGACTCTTTTTTCTGGCAATTTGGTTCATCTCTATTTGATGATTCTTTCTCTGTCACTATTGAATTTTATTTGGTGATTTCACTGCTTGTATGCTCCACCTCCTTTGCGAGTTATTTGTTCTTTTTGTTACGTCTAGTGAGCACTCCGTTGAAGGATATCTTGATGGTAGATCTTTATTTGTTGTGGAGTTGCTTTGGAGAAAAAATAAGTTGTGTGGACTTATTTAGAAGACAAAGGATGTTTTGGTTTTGAGTTTCCTTCTTGTTGTGGTATTGAGGGGTTTATCGCTGTTCAATCCTTAAGTAAGGGTGCTAAAAATTTTACGTTCTTTATTCTACCCTAGTGAGCAAAAGTGCATAATGCTTTTTGTTTTCTTCTTCCGTTCTAGATTTTTCCATAGTGGGAATAGCAGCAGTAGAGAGTTACAAGGAAACCCTTGACGGCACAGTTCTCTTTATGAAAATTTGTAAGTTGTCGGGTTCCTTTGTAGACTTCTTTGAGATTAGGTCTGGATGAGTCTTTTAGAATACCTGATGGTGTGGTGAACATTGATGAAATTTATGATTCAACTTGAGGGAAAAATGTAAAGAATGTGTAAAATATTAAGATTGATATTTTCCTAGTTTAAGTAGGTTTGCTTTTATATTGAATCAAGAATTAGTCTCTATATGTACCATCTTCCTTCAAAATTGGTTTCTAAGGTACTAGTTTCCTTAAGAGTAAATTTTTTCATTTATATTTCCTTTGTATATAAATACTTCTACCATATGAATGAAATATAACACTACTATTCTCTTCATTAAAGAGCTGGATCCAAGTAGAGTCGGTGTCAAAGAGGAATCTAGAACGGAAGAAGAAAACAAACAAAATTTGAGGATCCAGAAAAACCAACTAGATGAATCAATTTTAGATTTACAAGGTAAATCTTTTGATCAATTCTTAAGTATTGTTTTTAAAATATTTGGATCTATGCTGTCACTTTGGAGGAAGAATGTCTTGTAAAATTGTGTTTAAAGTGTTTGTTTGTAGAACTTCCAATACTTTCTCTTGCACGTAAGATCCATTCATCCTTGTTTTCTTATGAGTATTTGAATTAGTTATCCTAGGAAAGTATCATTCATCTACCCCTCCAAAGATAGAAAAAGAGGACGATGATGAAGCTACAGAACAGGTTTTACGGCTTGAAAAATCTACTGCAGGCATTTTGTGCCAAATGAAAACTCGACACTAAGTCATGATTCCCACGTTACTCTAATGAATGATGTCCTGGGCATTGTCGCTACACTTGGAAAAGTCGATGATGATAATCTTAGCCGGTCTGTTGAATTGTTATATTATTTTCCTCGTAATTAAATCTGTGGAATCTTCCATTATCCAATATTTTTTCTCCATTGTCAAGTGTTTGTCCAATCTTTCTCTTCAGTTTCTTGTTTACACTCCTTTTACATCTATGAGCTGAATATCTTCCTTCTTGATGCTTGTAAGAGGATCAATGATAAAGTAACGACATGAGAAAGATCTTGCAATGTGGATTGCAGGCTTTTCTCGGAGTACTTAGGACTGGAGACTATGCTTAGAATTGTCTGTAAGACACATGATGGAGTCAAGGCTCTAGAAATGCATGAAAAAGAAGGCTGCATAAATAAAACTTCTGGTCTGCATGGGCTTGGCACGGCGATTGGGAGAACAGTAAATGGCTGGTTTCTTGTTGTTTGTCGAGAAAATTTATAGCATGTCATGCAGACCTTATGTGAGCAATTTTGTACTTGATGACCCACAAAAAAGCTTGATCTTGCAAAGCCAAAACTACTGAATGGGGGAGTTTGCGCCTGGATTTCTGGGGTTTGCTGTTAACATGATTAACCTGGATACCTCACACTTGTATTGTGTCACAGCTAGTGGATAAGGACTCTGAGAATCTTTGTTTTTCTATTTTGCAAGTTTACAGTACTAGAGCAGACATGCTCCGAGCTATTCCTTGTATAAGTGATGGAGCACTCTCTTTGGATGGGGGCATGATTAAGACAGCTGGCATGTTTTCACTTTGCAGATGGTATGAACCGCAACATAATTTCTTATTTGAAAAGATTTATAATGTTCTTTGATATGAAAGAGTTATGAAGTGGCTAATGGTTAAATAGGAGACCAAAATTTGTGGTTGCTTTTGCGGATAATTCGAGCCAGTGCGCATACTGCAACACATAGGGAATGGCCATTCGTTCTAGATGTATTCTCCCATCAAATTCAAATGTATATCATTCCATAATGTTGTAAACAAAGTTTATTCTAGTGGATTGAATTTTGTTCCATGAATCAATTATGTCTTTGTATTGTAACACATTCAACACATCTATTGCCAGGGAAGATGTTGTGGATCGGTTCTCAAAGGGATCGTCTAACTCAAGCCTGCCAAAAGCTGCGTTGAATCAGAGAGTCAGATTCGAGAATCGAAATGGAAGAAGGATGAAGTGGTCGATGATATGAAAAGAGAAGGAGCTTTGCAGGACAATGTGAAGCTGACCGTTGATAAGAAAAAGGAAGAGTTTCTCATGGTCCTTGCACAAGATTCATCGGATGCGTCTCAGGTGCGCCCTAATTACGTGCATGTTTGTTGAATATTTATGAAATCAAAGCAACAAGTTCTGGCCGCGCCAGGACAGCTGACCCCGAGATGACCGATATAGCATTTTTAAGGCCATGAATGAAGTTTGAAATGGTGCTTTTTTTTGTGGGATGAAGGGAAGATGGTATAATACCATTACCAACCCAAATGAGAGGATAAGAGCATCCTCCCTACTCCTTCCTCAGTTGTTGTAGTTGTAGTTGTGGATGTGTTATTAGACAAGCCATTTCTTTGTCTTCACTCTCTTTGTTGGGCATGTTAATTAGAAGAGTATGTCATACTTAGTTAAAAGACTTGTACAAATGTAAGATTCCAATTCTCTTACGATGAAATTGAGGACCGAATCTTATTGTCGAGTTGAGACCCTCCATTCTATGATGTTAGATGAAAATAGACGGCAGAGTATCACAGGCGGTTTAATAACGCTAAAGGTATTTAGTGTTAGGTGCACAGTGAAAATACCATGTAGATTTAGGATATTCAATATATTTTTTTAAAAATAATTATTTATAATATTTATTTTAATAATTACAAACCTTCACGGGTATAGTTACAATATATGGGAAGAAAATAATTCTTATATTATTTGTAAATCTTTGGCTAATTTGTTAAACATTAAAGTCTTTGGAGAAGGCTCACTGAGGAAGTAAACAAGTGAACAAGAATTTTAGACCTGAGTTTTGAGTATATAGGTCAAATCAGACCTAAGTTTTGGAAAATAAATTTTAGGTTTTCCGGACGCATGGTGCGTCTTAGTGAGGGAAGATCAGATGAATCGTCCCTCACTCGGACGCATCATGCCTCACACTGACGCGTCATTCGAAATTTTTTTTAATTTTTTTGTTTTTAATTAATTTGACTAATTAAATCTTATCGAAATGACTTGAAATATTTATTACACATTTACGACAATAAAAACACTACTCTGAAAGTTTTTAAATTTTTTTGACAACTGTACGATTTACTATAATTTTTTTAATGCATAAATAATTTTTTTTTGTTAAAATTACATACGCTAATAAAAATTCTTGAAACTTGTATCACCCACTTAAAGCACTGTAAGACAATATTACACAAAGTTTCGTGAATTTTCAACAATGATACGATTTACTATAATTTGTTTAATACATAAACAAATAAATTTTGTTATAACTACGTACATCAATAAAAATCATGAAACTTTATGTAATATTGTCTTACTGTGGTTTAAATGTGTGATACAAGTTTTAAGAATTTTTATTACCGTATGTAATTTTAACGAAATGTTTTTGTTTATGTATTAAATAAATTATAGTAAATTGTACAGTAGTCGAAAAAATTTAAAAACTTACATAATAGTGTCTTTTATTATTGTAAATATGTGATAAAAATTTCAAGTCATTTAAATAAGATTTGATTAGTCAAATTAATTAAAAATAAAAAATTTAAAAAAAAATTGAATTTTGCGTCCGTATGAGACATGATGCATTCGAGTGAAAGACGATTCGTCTAATCTTCCTTCACTTGGATGCATCCGAGTGAAAGAAGCCCAAAATTTATTTTTTTAAAAGTAAAGCTCGATTTACCATATTTACTCGAAACTTTTTATCTTTTTTTGGGTAGCAGTTCATAGGAAACGAGGTTGACCCCGATGGATGACCGATGGATTCATTGACCGGCAAAACCACGCTTATCACGAAGGGAAAGTGGCGGACAAGCTCTCCCTCTCTCTCTCAAATAATAAAACCGAGGGCTTTTACCAGTAAAGACTGTTAATTTGAAATAATACGACAAAAACATGTTTATTATACGAATTATTGTACGACCCAGACTCTAAAATTGCAGGTCTGGTTTGGGTTCTAATGGAAGTTTGAAATTTGGCGAACAGATGCTGGAATCAGTTAGTGAGAGATGGACCACTTGTCTCTGCCCTCGAAAACTTGCAGCCTCTTTCTTCAACTGAAGGACACGTCGTCGTCTTATCAAAACTATGTTTCTCCCGTTGGATCGTGCAACTGCTGCATTTGGACTGACAGGCTACCCTTTATTTCTCCGTCGAGTTCCATATGAAACTAAGGTCAGAGATTTCGTGTTCTTTTATAACCTAACTGGGTTTTTATTTCTTTTACTGCTGCTGGAGCTATGAATTGACTATGCTAATGGTGGGTTGGGGGTCATTGTGCTGAACTAAATTAGAGAGCGAGGAAGTATCTTTTTTTTTTATCAGCTGCTTATGGTGCTCAGCAACGTTGAAAAGGAGGTGGGAGTCTTAGACCAGGCACAGGAAACAAGGAAATTCGGAACTGGCCGCGTCATTGAAGTTGATGGCCTGAGAGAAACCGCAAAAATACCATGTAGCATAGAAAATATGGAAACTGAAGATTTGAATCTTGGAGGAGAAGGGATTCTTGGTCATTATGGTGGCTCTTGTGGAACTTCAAGAGAGAATGGTGGTCGAAATTTTGTTGACGATGAAAGTACTCTTCAGCTATGGAGCGGCGAAGATTCTTGTTTCTATAATGGCAGTGAAGTCGGAGTTGGCGTGTCTGGCGAAGCTCATTTTGATAAATTCGAACATGAATTTGGAGAAGTTGTCAAGGTGGGCGAGTCTGCTAGTGAAGCTGATTTTGGCCTCTGTGATGAAAGAATCAGGGCAATATTTGGTGAAACCAGTGATAGAAACGACAGTCTGAGCCATGATGAGGAACGATTTCAAGATGTTTTTGGTCAAGTAAGTGGTGTTAAATGGGACCTGAATTTTGGATGGTGTACAGATATTGCTAATCATCCAGCTCAGATACTGCCTAGTGAACATGATGAGACTAATCAAGGTGAGCGAACCCCATTTGATAATTTTGGACCCAGAAGTGGAACTGAAGTGGTCCTAAGTTTAGGAAAGAAGCGTGGGAGGCCGAAGGGATCGAAAAATAGATTGAAATTAGTCTCTGCAGAAGAGAAGAAATTAGGGACTGAATTTGCAAGCAGTAATGTGAGGGAACATGGAAAGCGAGGTCGGCCAAAGGGCTCGAAGAACAAGAAGAAAATTCAGACAAATGATGCAGAGACAATGGGGTTGGATCCTCGGACTGCAAGTTTTAAGCGTGGTCGAGGGCGTCCCAAAGGTTCAAATAATAAACAAAAACTCATTGGTTGCAAAGTTACTGAGATCGAGAATGATGTGAGGCTACCTCACGCAGGCACTGGAGGCAATGGAGGGGGAAATGAGATGGTCATGCCTAAAAGGAAGCCTGGTAGACCAAAGGGTTCTAAGAAAAGTTTTATATGTAGAGATGGACGTATCCATCTCCTTGGTTTGGAGAATGCGCAATTTGGAACATATCCACCTGCTCTTATTGGTATTAATGAAAATGAAACCAATACTGCTCAGCCAAGTACAAAGCGGCGGCGAGGGAGGCCAGTTGGTAAAGAGAAACACCCCTCGATGTCTGCGGGAAATATAGTTATGCATGAGACTTTGAAAGAGATGGAACACAATGAAAACGTAGATGAGAATTCAGCTTACAAACTAAGAAGCAGATCCATTAGTTCAAAAACTTTTCCAGTTGCAAAAGAGGTGAGTTAATTCGAAAAAGCTGTAGTAGTTCATTTGATTGCTGAAAAGGATAAGCGGCGATTAATGTACTTTTATTAACTTCATCGCACCATAGTTGAGTGATTATTGACAAGATATGGAGAATTAGAAAACAAATGTTTGATTGCACAAGTTAGAGGGAAAGGGTGGTTAGATATTAAGATGTCTTTTAGCTACCTTTATTAAATATCTTGCACTTTTATTTGGTTGTTTTGAAATGGGATTGTTTATTACTCAAACAATTTTGGTGCTTTTTTTGTCTTCGAATTATTCGTTGTGTGATTTTCCATTAAAAAGGCAGTAGCTATAGCTTTTTATCATATATTTCAAATACCAAGTTGGTCAATCTTAGTGTTTGCTAAGAAACTTTTTATCAAGGGAGAGGTGTTTTTACTTGTATGAGACATGTTTCAACAAAGAATTAGTTTGATTTTTGTTGTTTTCCATGTATATTTTTGGATTTCAAATAATACTTGCTCTAACTTGTTTATTTTTAGGAGGTTGCTAGTTTGAAAAAGAAATGGCAAAAGTTGATGTGCCATCAATGTAGGAATGACAGAAGTGAAGTAATCGAGTGTCCAAAGTGCAAAAGGAAACGTTATTGCTTTTCATGCCTCCAAAAATGGTAAAAGGAACCATGTTCTTAAATTGTGTGTATCTGAACATCGGTGCTCGATTAGTTTCATTTAATTCACCAAATTATGAAATAAAATTAAAGGTACCCTCAATTAGAGAGTGAAGGTCTGAAGAAGGGTTGTCCATTTTGTCTTGGCTTCTGCAATTGCGGCATTTGTCTGAACAAGAACCTGGTCGTAAAGGTATGCGCATGCTATGTTAGTCATACATTTCTTTCTTTATATTTAGCTTGAGATACTTTGATATTAAACTATTTATATTATTTAACTCAGGCTGATAGTGAACAAACAGACAAAAATGGAAGATTGAAGAAGTTGCTTCATGTGCTATACTATACTCTGCCTCTTCTCAGACATCTTCAAGTTGAGCGAAAGACAGAATTAGATATTGAATCAAAGATCCTTGGTAATTATTTTAGTGAACATGTCTGTTGTTTACTGTTTACATGCTGATATATATCTAAAATGCATAACAGTACCTTTTATTTTCTTCCATAGGAATTGTTTTGACGGAGAAGGATGTAGTAAAGGCTGTTCTTGATGACGATGATCGTATTTATTGGTATCTTCTAATTTTTTGTATTCGTGGTTTGATGTGTGTCATGATGCATAAATATTAGGGGTTTATGTTAGTATTATAATTTTAAGGATATATTTAAACAGTCTAATTAGATCATCTGCTCTACAAATAGTTGCAATATTGAAGGAAATACTTGCACAATTATCAAAAGTTTAGTAGAGCTGACAAACCCATTGAAGAAGTTTCAACAAACAGCAACACAAGAAGATGGAGCTAAGAACATCAAATACAAAAAATACCTAGAGAGCCTTTCTAAGAATGCTCAACTACATGTAAGGTTTCAATCTCTACGAACACAAAAATGGAGTAAAAAGTAACAAGCTAACAAACCAAAGAGATTGTATTTCTCACCGTCCGCTTTTGCCACTCTCAATATTATCTACTATTAACTACTTATTTCTCAACTATTATTAATTACTATTAACTACCTACTAAACTTACAATTGAGTCCTAACATAAGTTTGTATTAAATGTCTTTGAATATTGTTATGAAATGAATCTCTCTTGGAGTGTGCCCTTTGGAGCTCTAGCTCGTCATCACCAAAATGACCATCACCGAGTCGTGTAATTCTTATTGCCAGTTACTTTTCATTTATATCTTTCTTACATGAAATGAGCACATTTAGTGCTCAAAACATATCCATATTTCTTTAATGTTAAGAATTAATATTGATATTTTCCTGTTTAAGGTAAATTTGATATTATGTTGAATTAGAAATTGATTTCTTTAGGTATTAGTGTAATGATCCCTTTTTCCAATTTTTTTAAAACATAATACGTAAAAACTTCCCAGTCGAAACTTATTCTTTAAAACAAACATTTAAGATTTTTATAATAATAATAATCGTGAAATCAAATCATCATAAGAATCTTGTAAGCCCCTGGTGAACTTCACCTATGTTAAGAGAAAGAAGAAGAAATCAGTTGAGAAATAGCACTTATTAGAAGGTAGTTAAGCTAGGTGGTTATTCAATTAGGAGTTGAGAATTATAGGAGATGTTAAAACTCTGGGTGATTAATGAGAGGACCTCGGGAGGCCGGGACCCTCAAAGTTTTCGAGTTATATGCAAGTATATGAATAAAAGTAGTGTCTTCCAACATTGATCATATCAAATCTCACGCAACTTCGTGGACTTGGTCTGAGGACACCTACAAAGGCAAGATAATGTACACGCGATACGAACTTCGTGGGCTATTATCTTTATAAAGTCTCACTCGACAACAAATTTCTCGCACACCGGTTATGTTGTTTCGAGCTACCACTGGAGGAGGTTGACACCATTAGAACTCACTCGAGGCAGTCTCGTTGGATTTCAGTTTCTAATCAACCTCTTGTATCATTTAAATTGTTACGTTACATTCTAGAAATTTATGCATGAAAATTGATTTTCGTATTTTATTTGTAAAAATATATGTGATGAAATGTGTATAACATTAATATATGCATTTCTAAAGTAATCTAGTATTTTTGCATAAAAATAAACCGGATCACATATCATATTCTCAAGATTATATGAAAGCATTAAAGTTCTGTTATATTATAGTCATCATATACAAACATATATATCAAATCATCAAAATAAATTTTCTACTACATAGTCTAATACATCCTAACAAATCATCAATTCATCTTTAATTATCTTGATAAGATTTAAAACAAATTCTCATGTTAATTTATCTAATCAACATATTTTATTATAATATATTTTTATATCACAACAAGAAATCATAAAGAAATACTAAATCTCAACCTATCATCTTATGATTTATATTGCAAACGGGACAAAACACATGCAACATTACTTACATTGATTATTTTAATTAATTTAGCAACATGGTCGAGAATGATTCCTTAGTCGATGAACCTATATCACAACAATAACTCTATTAAAATTTTGTATAATTATAATTTAGGTCAATTTTGACTTTTCATAACTTTCGCTCCATAAGCTAAAATACAATGATTTTTATGTCTATTTATTCCTTGATAAGTCTATTACAACTTTGTAGAATGCCTAAAAGTCATTCAGTACCATTACAATATTTATTTTCCACAATTTCTGAGATTGTCTGCTTTTTGTCATTTTTTGAAAAACCTAACAACGTATAGAATTCAAAAATCCATAATTTTTTCTACAAAACTCCAAACAGTACAATTCAAGAAAACATGTGTGCATTTTTATGTATGCCAAAACCTTGTAGAAGAATAAAAATTCATCCGACGACATGAAGATAGTTATTTTTAATGATTTTTGAAACTGTCCAATTTTTATCTTTTTTATCAAAAAACTTATAAAACATATATAATTCAAAAACGCATAACTTTTTCTACAGAACTCCAAATGATACGATTCATGAACCTACATGTTTGATTTTCTGTGTACTAAAACTTTGTAAATGGATAAAAGTTCATCAAACGACATTAGGATATTTGTTTTTAATGGTTTCCAAGACAGTCCAATTTTCGTCGTTTTTTCAGAAAACCTAAAAATGTACAAAATAAAAAATCCACAACTTTCTGTACAAAACTCTAAAGGATACGATTCTAAAACCCACATGTTAATTTTGTGTCAACTAAAAATTTGTTGGAAAAATTAAGTGCGGAAACTAATCATAAATAAGTGTTTATTAACATATTCTAAATCTCGTCATAATCTTCCGAATCGGAATTTAAAAAAGAATTAAATACAAAGAAAGAACAGTTTGCCTGAAAATCTCAATTCCTCTGCTTTTCGTGAGATCTATAATAAAAACCTTAATAATTTGTATTCAACCGTTTTGAGAGAATTCTAAAAACACTATGGAGATATAACATAGTTTGATAACTTTAATGGGGTCAATGTAATGGGCTTAAAATCCTTACAAACTTCACATATAAATTAACATTGAAATTCCATCAATATTATTATCTTGGCCCGATAAAAAATATAACATTACTTAAACATATCGGGTATTGTAATTAGTTTCTTGAAGAATTGATTTATATAGTAATAAGTTTCCTAAAACATAAAGTTTTTTATTTATATTTTAAAAAGTTTGTAGCTTATTTAGAGACATCCAACCTATTATAATGAAAATATTATTTTCTTTCTTTCTATTTTTAACATGCTATCAGAGCAAACCATAGGAGAAGAACCACACAGAGAGCGTGTCCATAAACTTGTGGCGCTCACCCTTTGTGCCCAGACTCGCAATAATTACCATATGTGTCTACCATTTTTGACGTTCTCCTTGAATATTTTATATTAGA
>QAOC01011636.1:0-87357 GCA_003255005.1 Begonia fuchsioides | reverse complement strand
AGAAAGGATTGAAATTATTTTGATGTTTCTTGGATGCAAGTTAGTTAATTAACTATGTATTTGTTAATTTGGTTATTTCTTTAGGTAAATAGTTAGCTGCAAGATTGCAAGTTAATCGATTATTTGAAAGATATTCTTTTTTAGAGAATATTATTTTCATTTTTCTTTTGACTTTTTTCAAAAGAATTTTTAATAAACCAAATTGAAAAAGACTGAACCAAACCAGAGTTGGGTTATGACTCTTGAATTGAAAAACAATTGGGTCGAATTTGATCAGTTTAAAAATCGACCAATGGCCATCCATGCTTACTAGGCTAATGGAGTGAGTCGTGTCCATGGGCTGATGATTGATTTGTAGCTTTTAATGCATATGAATTTGTTATAAAACCTCCTCAAATTATGTGTCTTATCAACATGTGCATATCACTCTTTTGGGAGCCTTTAAGAAATTTATTTTTCAATTTTCTTTTATTTCTTTTATTATTAAAAGTAGGGTAGAGTGCTATTGAACAATTAAATTATATGCAAAAGGCTGCCAAATTGAGATCATGAATAAGACCGTCGAGGAAAGTTTGCCCCATTTTGATGTACAACAATTAGTGGTTTACTATCTAGAAGATTATGATCGCTGTAATCGTGGAAAAGCTAAATAGTTTTTCTGATTTTGGAAAACAACTATTCTAGTAATCTTTAATATTAGGAAATAAAAGATTTAGTTGTTATCTTTTAATTAATCAGTTTTGATTTGTTATTATGAGTTCTACTTATATATAAGATTTCTATCTTGTAATCAAGAAGATCATCAAATATGATTTCAATTTCGAATATTTGTTCCTTTCTTTTTACGTCACATTTTCACTTTTTGAGCCAACAATTTGTTGGGAGGTTTTTGTATTTAATATATTATTATTGAGCCATGTAGTTCTTATTTTCTGTTACTTTCTATTTATATCTTTCTTACCCGAGATGAGCACATTCAGTGCTCAACATATCCATACTTCCTTACAATGCTAATTGAGTAAGCTGTGTTGATGGGCTAATGATAGATAAGTAGCTTTTAATGCATGTGAATTTGTTATCAAACCTCCTCAAATTATGTGTCTTATCCATAAGTGCTTATCACTCTAATGGGAGCCTTTTAGAAATTTATTTTTCAGTTGTGTTTGATTTCTATTATTATTAAAAGTAGAGTAAAATTCTAATGAACTGTGAAATTATATGCAACGGCTGTCAAATTGAGATCATAAATAAAACCGTCGAGAAAAGTTTGGCCCATTTGCACTTTTTAGGTCTCCAATTTGTGGGGAGATTTTTGTACTTAATATAATATTATTATAATCACATGAAAAAGTAATGTTGTGCTGAAACTTCTTTAACAGTGACAACTGCAGCACCTCCATTGTCAATTTCCATAGAAGCTGCTCCAATCCTGAATGTTCTTATGATCTCTGCCTCACTTGTTGTCGAGAATTAAGAGAAGGATACTGCAAGATAGGTAGTAAAAAAGAAGAAGCTCTTGACCAGGAATTTTCCCAAATATCACATGACCAAGGTATTGATTTTATATACCCTCGTGCAAAAATGTTATAAAGCAATAATTGCAGCTTGGCTTTTGAATTTTCGATGATTAAGTCAATAATTGACAAGGTATTTACTCGCCAGAATGGAAAGCAGAGGTAGACGGGAGGATTTTCTGCCCACCAAGCATGCAGGGTGGTTGTGGTTCAAAGGAGCTTCTTTTGAGGCGGATCTTTGAAGCCAACTGGATCGAAAAGCTAATTTCTAGTGCAGAAGATCTGACTGTAAATTACAAGTCCTCAGTTCCTCACTTTTCTCAAGTTTGTACCTTGTGCCATTCTAAAGGTTCTGTAGAAAAAAGAAGTTGCTCAGAGAATGGAGTAGAAATTTGTGACACCAGGCAAGCAGCTGATAGAGAGAACAGCAATGATAACTATTTGTACTGCCCAAACGCTGTTCTCTTGAAAGACAATGACATAGAACATTTTCAAATGCATTGGTCCAGAGGAAATCCAATTATAGTTCGTAATGTACTTGAAAATGCTTCTGGTCTTAGCTGGGAACCCATGGTAATGTGGAGGGCTTTTAAAGGGGCTAGAAAAGTACTGAAAGAGGAGGCCGTGAGAGTTCGAGCTATTAATTGCTTGGACTGGTGTGAGGTATTTCGTACTTTTGATATGAGAAACTATTCCTAATTTCCTTTTTCCTTCTGTCATCATTTTTTTCTTTTTCTTGCATGAAATCTAAAATATGGAGCTAATTGAATATTTCAACAGCTGATTGTGACTTTTCTACAATTATTCAAATCATGAAATGCCTGCACTTCTCATACCCGACCACTGCTATTATTTTCATATTGATAAAGTTGTCTTTTTTTATGGGTGTGATATGTTAGAAAGAAATTAAAGTTTGAGACATTGGTGGTCGCGTGCTGCTCAGTTGTGTACCTTGTTTTTTAATATCGTTATTTTTACAAATAAAGAACAAGAGATGGTAGGTAATTCATTCAACTTTTTGTTGGATGGGACAGGTTGAGACTAACATCTCCAAATTTTTCAAGAGCTACTCAGAGGGTCGTCGATATAGAAATGGGTGGCCTGAAATGTTAAAGCTGAAGGATTGGCCTACGTCAAATACTTTTGAACAATGTTTGCCTAGGCATGGTGCTGAATTTATTGCTATGCTTCCATTTAGTGACTACACACATCCAAAGTTTGGTATTCTGAATCTTGCTACAAAGCTTCCTGTTCTTTTGAAGCCAGATTTGGGACCCAAAACATACATTGCCAACGGATTTGTCGAGGAGCTTGGTATAGGTGATTCTGTAACAAAACTACATTGTGACATTTCTGATGCGGTATACTTCTTGCACATTCTGTTTTCAAGATTTAGTTTGTTTATTGCTATTTAATGTATAGTTTTTGTTGAAAGAGAAAATCTCAAGTTGGTGTGATCTAGATCTTGAATGTGTGCATGTTCATGATTAGCTCACCTCTTTTTGCTTTCAACTTTATACCTTTAGTACTACAAGTTCTTACGAAGGAATCCCAGAAGACAATCTATAGTGGATGAATGAACGTATCTTATAAATTGGAGGCTTCACTTTCTCTCCTTTTAGATTGAGATTTGTTTTATGTCCACAGCCATGAGGTTCATGTGTCATAAGAAACAGCTTTTTGTTGGATGAATCCATCCAACTTTCTTGGATGAAGTCCTATTCTGAGTCATAGCATTTTCTAGAATTTAACTCGTCCCAATGTGATTTTCGCATCATCCTTTTCGTAGAGTCTTGCTTTTATGATAGCTGAAGTGGTAAATTTCACTCTGTTTAGGTAAATGTCCTAATGCACTCAACTGAAGTCAATATGCGTCCATGGAAAGCTTCTTGTAAAACTGGAAAAAAGTGTGGAAAAGGAGATCCAGAGTATCCTCCTGGATTCTCTGAAGTAGTGGAGCAAGATGTGAAAGGCTTTTCATTAGAAAGGACAAATATTGGTGGTGAAGAAAGGACTGCCCATCAAAACAAGTTCATGGACTTGGATACAAATGGAACAGAGAAGGCAGTGAATTCTCAGCCATCTCTTGATTCTGCAGAAATAAACAGGCAATCGACAGAAAAATTGAAAGTGAGGGTTGAAAATTTTGATTTTGATATGCATGACTTCAGCCTTGGTTCTTTGATGATGGGGGAAATATGTGAGAGGAGTTGTGATATGGTTAAGAAAGGGGATGATATGCAAGAGTGGCCAAAAATCTGCAAAGACCCTTTAAAGGACATGGAGAATTTAAATCTCATTGAAGCCAATCAGACCAGCGATGTCCAAGAAAAAGAAATGTCTATGAGGACGACTTATGAGATATGTTGCGCGAACTATTCAACCCCTTCCTTGATCGATCCAAACTCATCTGCTCTTCCCAGTTACTTTCCAGACGTTATAGTAGATCACTCCTCAGGATTATGTCATAATCAGATTGTTGAAGATCCATGTCTAGACTTGAACTATTTTGCCAACAATGCCGATGATTTACCTTCATCTAACGGTAACATCTCCAAGAGTTGGATACCCTCAGACCCTGGCTGTCTTGCTGTTGAAAATGTTCACTCAGCTGTGGGACCCGATGAAGCTAATAAACAAGCTTCAAACAATGGAGATGTTTTTCAGGCTCCATTGATCTCAGCTGAAAAACCCTATTCAAATTCGATTGGAGATTTGTCTAAAATCAGTGATTGTTCAAAGATTGAATATGGAGGTGCCGTATGGGACATTTTTCGTCGGCAAGATGTTCCTAAGTTGATCGAATACCTTAATAAACACCAGGAAGAGTTCTGCCACGTCAATAATCTTCCAGTGAATTCAGTGCGTAAAACAACTGTCATAGCCTAAAAATACTGGCAATATTGAGTAAAACGTATTGTATTAATTAGGTTGTTGCTTCAGGTAAATCATCCTGTGCATGATCAGACTTTGTATCTGAGTGAAAAGCACAAGAAGAAGCTCAAGGAAGAATATGGTAAGAAATAGCTTCATTTTATCCTGTCAATATCTTTACCTAAAAAATTGCATAACTTTGAGTTGTTACCAGGCATTGAGCCTTGGACATTTGAGCAACACCTTGGCGAGGCTGTTTTTATTCCTGCAGGATGTCCCCATCAAGTGAGAAATAGACAGGTTAGTTTATCCTCGATTATTTCTTAAAGTGGAAATAGGAGATCTTGCATGTGCTCTTTATTTTGTCAAAAATATCTGTATGCTAGTTGGGCAATTACATTGGATCATGTTTCTGTCTTCTTATTCAAAATTATTTGGTTTTTGACATCAACCCAATGTTTTCGGGTCATCGGTTTCTTTAAATTGAAATGATTAAAGATCATTCATTTGGTGGAAGAAACAACAGCGGCTAGAGACACTTAATAAAATCTGTGGTCTTAAATTGTTTTTATACAATATGTTCTGGGAACCGTAAGGAGAAGTCTTCAAAAATTAAATTTTTTGTTATATGTACCACAATTTTCTTAAAGAACACTTTGTAACCTATATGTTTTTCATGCTTTGTCAAGCATTATTAACATGATCTTTCAACAGACTATAAATCTTCAGAATTCGATTTGGACATGGGATGGTATGTACATCAGAATTAACTATTCAAATTTACAAGCTTAACCTTGTGTCTTTTTTTTTTTGGTTCAGTCATGCATTAAGGTTGCCCTTGATTTTGTTTCCCCTGAGAATGTTCAAGATTGCATTCGATTGACAGAGGAGTTTCGGTTGCTCCCAAAAAACCACAGGTCCAAAGAGGACAAACTAGAGGTACCCATGATTTACTTGTACCGTATCATGCTCAAATTTAGGTCTGGTGATTGAATTTTCTGTCTTGAGTAATTTATTCGTAATAGTACAGTTGATTTGTCACCATCAGGTTAAAAAGATGGCATTGTATGCGGCTGACAGTGCTGTGAAGGAAGCCAAAGATCTGATCTCGGAAATGCAGTAAGATGTGATTTCATTTAGAGTAGTGAATTTTCCATTTATGGAAGCATATTTATTGCATGAACTTGGTTTTGAGCTGAATCACATGGTTTTGAAACGTGTGAGCAAATATGCATGTTGCTGAAATATAGCAAACTTCATTGCTTTTTCAGATAGTTTTTAGACTTTGAATGGTCTTTACCTTCCCATTTTTGGAAAGCTGGTTATGAACACACCCTTATTTTACCCTAAACCTGATCTTGAATGAGAGGGCATGGTTAATGGTTGTTCCTTTTGGGTAATGGAGATTTTTCTTTTGGGTTTCAATCTAATCTTCTGGAAGGTCAGCGATGCTTCTGTTACCTGCAGGTCATCGAAATTATCAGCAGCCGTGAGCCATGGATAGTCCATTTTTTTGTATTTTCAGCATTTGTTTGTAGATTATGTAGCATACATTTGTTCTTGACGTTGTAAAAGGGTGTATTAGCCATTCACAAGTGACATTTCTTGTACTTTTCTTGGTTTTAGAATGAGATTTTCGGAATTTAAGAACAAACATCTGTGGAATTCAAACTACCAGCATTAATGGTTTTTGTTTTCTTCACAAATATCAAATGATAGAAGCATGATTTAGATTGAATTTTCCGGTTTCGCATGAAATATATTGCAGCAAACTGTGGAGATGAACTCGAATCTTCGTTTTTGATCCAAGGCTTGCTAATTTCTAAACTGGATCCCCCTCCTTTTCGAGGCTATGAAATATGCACGATCGTCTAAGAATTTCTTCGCTGGAGATATATTTGTACTTTAACGACGCTCAATTTATATTTGGACGTTGATATAGGAGTCAAAAGGCCATTTTTTGTAAAATAAAAAATTGTAATTGTTGTAGATAACGATGACTGCTTATCTTGTACAAATTAATGTATTCATCTTCTCTCTTTTGAATATATAAGTAGTTTCATCGACTTGTATTGCTACGTATTTGTCCTATTCGCATTGACTAATGTTTAGTGAATCTACCCTTTCACTCTTTTTATGGACTTCGGCTTCAATTTGAAACAGCCTGCGTCAGAATTGTTGGATTAATAGACGTGACAGCACAAAGGACCAAACTTTGATTTACAAATTGAGAAAACTGCCGAGTAATTTGAGATTCAACACGCGAAGAGTGATTTCAACGAAAAAAGGTGACGTCTTTACTGTAAACAATGGAGATGGCAATGAGGTGTTACGGAAGAAGAACAATTGACTCACTTGAACTTTAAATTATTGATCATTAAACTCAATGAAATAAATGATATTAAAAACTCGTTAGTTTTTTAGTCTAGATGTCGACTGACTTTTGAAAAGGCAAACAGTCACTAAATTTAACGTGTGTCTATGAATTTTAATGCCCCAGAAATTTAATTTTCATTGGTTTAAGTTACGGGTCAATCCAATTACCCTGAAAAAAATTATGATGGTTTTAGGAACTAAATATCAAAAAATTATTATTGCGACAACCTTTCGAAAGAGGTCATTCAAGTTGCCAAAGGAGGAGGATTAACGTGATGGGTCAGCTCTCTCTCTCTCTCGTCATAGCGTCACTCTCTAGTCTCAATCTCCTGTCCACTTTGTTTGTAGCATTAGTTTCCATGGGAAAAAGTAATGCATGGTGCTGAAACTTTTATTGAAAGATGTCTCCATTTGCGTAGGTGACGCCATTGGTGGAGGAGGGGAATAAGCTTAAAGCTCGTCTGCAAATGGGTTGCTATTATTCCAAAAAACCAAAAAGTCCTGGCTACGAAGACCCCACTGTTCTTGCTGCAGAAACTCCTTGTAACTACCGACACAACCCTTTTCCACCATTTATCTGCTCTTTCTTCATGTTGCACTGCTTTTGCAGGTACTGTAAGCGAGGTTGAGGCTTTGTACGAACTGTTTAAGAAACTGTTTACGCTTTTCAGAAATCAGAATAAGAGAAACCTATTTGCCGACAGGGTGTGTACTCTCTCCTCATTTGAACTTGCGGGCTCAATCGTTCTATTTCCACCAAGAATCTGTCAATGTTGCTGCAGATTTTCGACTTATTCGATGCGAAGCAAAACGGAGTGATTGAATTCGGGGAGTTCGTTCGATCCTTGGGTGTTATGCACCTCTAGAGGACGAAATTGCTTGTGAGATGAGCTTTGAATCCATTTGATATTTTGTTCTAGCCATATCCTCATACCCTTCTTTTGCAATTGCTTTTCGACTTTATGATCTGAGGTGGACTGGCTTTATCGAGCGGGAAGAGGCGAGTAGCTAACAAGACTCGATTACATGAGCTTTTCTTCGCGGCGATAATACGTGGATCGATTGACAGTGGAAGACACTGATACGTGAAGAAGGCACTATCTTTCATCTGCTGATCACTTCTCATTTCTATCGTGAAATCCCATAATTTCGGCTAAGGATCCCAAGTTTGACTTTTAATTTTACTAATCGATGAGGACGAGCAATACACATTATCTCACCGTTTCAAAGTAATTAATTACCTTAATTATTTATGAACTATAACATCCGCGCATATTAAGAAATAAAAAAATAATAATAATCTTCAATCTGTTTTGAAAGAGGGTGTCATAGTTTTTGACACGTCTCCTCTCTTTCCATGGCATGTGTCGGTGTAATCAAACATTAGCCTATGATTTTTGGGCATAATTTATACATTAATATTTGTCACGTTGGGATACCAAAGGTATGATAAGGGTACAGGTGGAAGAATCTGAAAGTGAAATCAGTGGAGAGTGGAGATGGTGAGGTGGTGGATTGATCACTGGTGGGCCCATCCTTCCGAGCATAAATTAATGGCCAGCTATGCCGGCCCTACTCCCACCGACAGGCGACAACCATGAACAAGACATTCCAAGTCTCGAAGAAAAAAACAGAAATATTGTCCACAACGTGGTCCAAAGTCAACTCGTCTTTGTAGGCTTTATCATTAATGTTACCATGAGATTTAATCTCTCATAATCTTAAATTAGGGTTTATGATCTCTTTATCAACACGCTCGAACCATGATTTCCAACAATTCTATACTTTTGAATGTTATAATTGGTGGACATGATGTCATGAAAGAAAATGAAAAGCAATTTGTCAAGATTTTTTCATCGTACATAATTATTGGTATGTCCTAAAAGCAATTTGTGACGTTAATGACTAATTGTTTTCATGTAACATGTCATTAACACGTTATCGATATTGTGAATATAAGTAACTCCATTGTGTAAGGAAACTCGAATTCCCACCCTTACTTGAGTTAGTCTTAACGATCATATTGTTTCTGCGCTTACATCAATTAGATTTTCATATTGACAATGAGGAATATAATATCATATGAATCACATTTACATCAATTACATAAACATACATGATGGGGCATAGACTTACTTTCCACGTAAGAACGTCGCAATTTACAATCAATTATTCCGATAATCCGGCCAAGAAAGCAACTCCGGTGGGCGGTAGCCACGATGACCCGTATATAAATTGAGCTACCGTGAACTTACTTGCTTCTATCGTCGATGTAATGACTCGATACCCGGGCCAACCGACTCGTTGACCAACCGCTCCACCAGGACCGTAGTTCATGTATTCACCGTAGTATAATGTGTCTAGGGCAAATGTTGCATTCCATTCTAGCCATCCTCTAGGATGTACATGATCCCCTATGTATGATAGCATGTACACAGTCCTAGAGTATAGTTTCCACGGTCGGCCGAGATATGTCGGTAAGCTACCCTTGGATGGCTCCAGATCAGAAGCGGGCACGATCCGACAAGCGTGGATTGAAATGCCCGAGTTTTGGTTCGGATCCTTTCGATTTTGAGCTGTAATCGTGTTTTTTTGCAGGGGCATCGGCTTTCGAGCATACATACTGCAATTTTGAAATACAACCACAGCATTGCCGAAAATAAAATCTACAGTACCGTAGATGTCGCATTCGCGAAAGAATTGACGATTTGAGTGCACGTAGAGGGTGTCTTGGTAGCCAACAATGTTGCAACGATACACCACAGCATGGTCGGCTCCGATTCGGAGAGCCACTGCTTGGTGCTTGCTCGGTCCCGCATAATTCTCAAATGTGATGTCTCGTAAGATCACTCCGGCTCCTGTCGCAGCTGCAAACCCGAACCGGAAAATTGATGATCAAATCAATAGATTACATTTAAAAAAAGTTATTTTAATCAATAATTTGACTTTGTGACATAAAAAACATGTTGATAGGAAAGGGTTATGTAAGGAACGATAGATTTACCAAAGGTGGCCGTGTGAAATGTCGTCAGCTCATCGTACACACTTTTGCCACCCGATATGACCGTTTTGCCCTTCCCGTCTCCGATGAACATTAGGTTCGTTTTTTTCCGTCCCACCTTTAGGTTGTCTTCTTCGTACCTGAAAAAGGAGCCCACCCAGTTCTCTATTTTGCTTAGTTCTCTTAATCAGATGTCCGGAAAATGAAATATACAGGGAACTTACTTTCCTGCCATCACGTATATTATCGTTCGGCGATCGCTGTTCTCGGGCGCAATCTTGATCGCCTCTGTTAGTGTTTTGCAAGTTCCGCTTCCATCCTTGGACACTATAATGTCTGCTTGAATCGCCGAAACCGGAAAACTCAGCAATTCTCTCTCTTCCCGGCTCATCCATCTAGGAAATTCCCCCGAGTGCTTCTCCTTTTCGTCCAGTGAAGTTGTTGCCTCCATCAGCCTCCGCCTGTTCTGAATAGGCACCCCAGAAAAATCAACGGAGCCGGTGCCAGAAAAAATGGCCAGGCAGTTGCTTACTAGCTCCGACAAATCGCGAAGACCCTCAGTCATTAGGCTCTTGACAGTTCCGCTAACAGCTTCAAACCCTTCCGTGCAGGTGTCTTGGTTGGTCAGGGCCGCGCTGAGCCAAGTGAGGACGTCGTGAGTGGAGCCAACTGTTCGAGTGTCCTCGCCGGGAAGTGGGGAGACGGAGAAGAGTGAGCGAGCCATAGCGTCTATTGAATCTTCGAGGAGCTCCAGGCAATCTTCATAGGCGGAACGGACGAGAGAATTCATCGGGAAATTGGAGATTCCGGTGGAGAGGAAGAAAGCCCTGGAGAAATGCTGCAGCGTCAAGTTGAAGGAAATGTGGATGAGGTCGTCCTCAGTGGCGCTCGCAGAGCCGGGGAAGGCGACTAGTGAGTTGACACAAAGAGCCGGGAACCGAGTCCGGCTGCAGGTCCGAGAAATAGCCTGCGTCGGTTTGCGTGGGAGACTAATGTTGGGTCCACCCGAAGGCTTGGTTCGAAGACCGACGAGGAGAACGGCAGAGACGACGGCGGCGATGAGTAGAATAAAGGAGAAAAGGGAGAAAAAGAGAAGCTTCTTCGTGCGGCTACGTTGCGGAGGAGGGTCGGAGGGAGAGGGATCAGATTGATCGAAGGATGGCCCTCCTGGGTCAGAGGGTTTTAGCTTTCCATAGCCCATTGTCTCTGAGCTCAATTCAGGGAGAGACAGAGAAGATAGACAGGAAGCTGGGAGTGAGAGAGTGGAGCTCCATGAATATATAGTGGAGAGAGAGGGAGGTTGATGTGAGGCCAGCGTTCTGGGGATGAGCTGGCTGCTACTTCAGAGGGAGAGAGAAAGGAGGTTCACTTGGTGAATATTAGGGTTTTTTTCGCTTATAAAATGAGATCTTTGCCTTTGGTAAAAACCTGATCAACCTTTGGTATTTAGGGTTTAGTAATTAGTATAGCTTCCAAGTTTTAGAAAACCATATATTGTGCCTGGCCTATACAATATTATGATTTTTTTGGTGTAAGACTCTCGATTGTTTTGTTCTGGAATCATATCTTCATGAACTATCTTAAAACTCTTGTACTCAAAAGGCAAAATTCCCGCCTCGGCCCGACAGTTTGTGAGATTATTAAATCACGGTGACTCAGCGGCCTAGAGATAGAAGACATTTACATGTTATCCCAAGGAGCTACCCTAACATTTGGGGTAACAACTCTCATACTATAACAGCGCAGACGTCGAACCGAGGCTCTTGTATCCAATCTACCATCTCTGATCTAACTGAATTATGTCTGTACGGGCAACTATGTTCAAACTCTACTCCTATTAGATGTGAGAAATGGACACCTCTGCGCCATCACTAGGTCATCACACTCAAACACTTGCCTATTTTTGATTTTGAAAACTGTAAAACGAACAAAACCAAACTCTTTCAAACGCTAGAAGACTATTGCTTGATTTACTAGAAGAGCTGAGTAAAAAATACAAGAACAGCCAATCAAAAGTTGAATTTAGTTACTGGATTCGTCTCCAATCAGTAGCGTAATCGACTGATAAGCATACAAGTCAATGAAAGTCGTCCAAATAAAAAACCTTATACTATTTATGGCTCCCTCATATCAAATCCTTCAAATTTGATTGGTACTTTGCATTAATGCTCGTTACGTCATTAGGGTGCAACAGTCTAAACTCATTATCGACGATCGTTTTATAAAAATGGTAACATAAATGTCATCAATAAGAAGATTTGAAAAGACCCATTAAATGAAATCTATACTTAGATTCAGCATGTGCATGGTTTATGGTGGTAGGAGACACTCCAAGGCCAATACTTAATCACATTATTTATTTACTTTATATTAGCTATCTCTGTTGATTCATTAGATATAGTTTCAAAATGCACCTCATTTGTGTTATGTACCACTTTACTATTTCTCAAAATTCCTGAATGTCAAGAGTATGTACCACTTTAGTTTCGATTGAAGTATTTATGAAAGCTTAGTCGAGATATTTAGAACTACGAGGAAAAACCAATAGTTTACCTTATTTTTGCTATCCTAAAAAAGTATACCATAATATATTTTTAGAGTTAATTTAGAGTTACTCTCTTAGCATACCTCTTGACGAATCGTCGCGTAATTGAATCAATTCAAACGTATTTAATTAATACAAATATAAATGATTATTTATTATTTGAATTGATCAAATCACGCGACAATTTGTCAGAATGTATAATAAGAGAGTAACCGTAGACTCACTCATATATTTGTATTGGTTATCTGATTCCATAGACACATAATGCTCTAATAATCTCATGCATCAAAGCATATAGCGAAAAACAAACACACTCATCTTTCACGATTTGGTCAATCATAAATGCATACAACTAGGACAGAACAATCCATCCACAAATAATTGATCAATGGTAGGGTGGGCAACACCCATGTTACCCTCCTATTTTTCTTATCCTATCAGAATCCCTTCAATTTGTAGGGTAATCCTTTCATTGTTCCAAAAACTACCAAATTTGTAAAATTGTTCGTTATACTAACGCGCTTATAACTGAGCAGACCTCCGACTCACACTCGTTAATGATTGAGAAGACCTTCCATGGATTACGTTTAGACGGCAATGAATCCAGTTTCGATGGGTGTCTAAGAAATCGATGCATTAAAGGAAGGATTATTTGGTCTAGATCTTAGAATGATAACATGGTGAGGTAATAAAGAGAGAAGGGCCTCTCCATTAAGGCCACGTTAAGCCTGATCAAGACACTCCAACTGGACCTGGTCGACCTTGTTGTCCTTCGATCATCACGGGCGTTTCGGTTTTAGGAAGAAGAAAAATGAACCCAAATTAGAAAAACAAACATTTACTATTGTCCACAAAGAAGTGTCTTTTGGAGTATAAAGATTGGTCTAAAGTCAATTATTTGAAGTCATGTGTTCAACAAGCAAATGTAATTAAACACTTTGAGAACTCTGTTCCAATTAAAACATCATTCAAATTGATAAATCGAGTTTTAAGTTCTGTCTCATCGGAGAAATAATCCACGATGTTCAGATTGATTCATATGAAAAAAGGTTAAATGTCAAATTCACCACAATTTTAGGATGATAGGTTAAAGGTCAATCTGACCACGACGAATGATCGCTGTAGGGTGGAGCCGTCCGCAGTGGACGACCTTTACAAGATCTATTTGTATTCTTTTAAATTTAAAAAAGTATTTTTACTGATCAAATATTATCAAAATGAGTTAAATTTTTTATCACAAATCCACAAAAATATGAGATAATATTCTAAAACTCTTTGTGAATTTTTCAATAGTTATACGATTATTATAATTTTTTTAATACATAAAATAAAATAAAAAATCATTACAAATACGTACTTCAATTAAAAATTCTATAACTTGCGTAATAAACTCGTATATTATTATTATTTTTTAAGTTGTAAAATGATTTTGGAAAAACATTCCAATGAAAAGCAATTAAAAGTCACAATTATTTAAAACATTGTATGATTTAGTTTTAAAACTTTGGATAGCCATAACTTTGCGCTCGATGATCCGATTTAGACGCATTACATGTCAATTGTATATTGCTTGTCAGGATCTATGCGCCTCCGCAAATACTTGTCCTACTTTTGGCCCCGAAAAATCTCGTTTGATGCCTCAATTTCACTTTTCTAATAGAAATCTAGAAAGTTCTGGTTGTTCGAACTGTGATTTCTTCATGTTACACCGTTGAATTTTTTGTGTGGATCGAGTTTGTGTTCTCCTATTACATTTTTGAATAACGCCGTTTGATAAAAACATTTGTTACGTTTTTGGGAATCAAATTTTGGTCATCGCCGCACCTGTATTTGATTTGAATTCGAATCTTTTTTATCATATCATTTGACAGTACTGTAGTACAACATCTTAAGAGTTTATTTTGATAGAATTTTATTAACGTACGTACTATTAACGAACTTCTTTGTTGCTATATTCGAAAAATTATAGGAATTTACGAAACCTCTGAGAATATCTTTTATATTTTTATGAATGTTTAATAGAAAATTGAAGACATTCTTATAATATTTAGTTATTAATGGTCAAATTGATTTTTATTTTAAATCAGTAGTCATTTTGACCTATTACCCTAAAACTCGGGATGTATTTAACATCTAACCTTACTCTCTAACTCTCAAAACTCAAAGTGAAATGGAAGATTGAAAACCTAGTTACTTTCCAAACATGACCCAAAACTCATGGATTTCTCCCTAGTCCAAACCATACACCATCATGGGAGCTTCTCTTCCTCCGCCTCTAAACCATGGTCGCTTTTATGGCACCTTGACTGTTGAAAACCTGTATAATATTGAGTGCCGATTAAAGATCACGTCATGTTTGCAACTCCAAACAGAGCGTGTCTGCCATTGATTGGAGTTTTCGGCTTTGCGTTTTGTCTCTTTGTCCATGTTCAGAGTAACTCATAATTGTAGGCAGGCCGGTGGCCTTGTCTCAGACTGAGACTTTCAAATGTAACATCCTCTGTCTCCATCTCTCTCCATCTCTCTCTATCTCTCTCTTTCTCACTAGAGAAGTTAAAGTCCAAAGAAGAATACAGAGACAGAAATGGAATGAATCCATGACCAGCCTCTGCAGCCGTGAAACTCTCTTTTCAGTGTGCAGCAGCAATCCTTGTTCCTACTTGAATTCACTATTTTCAAAGAAATCATAGCCGTGTAATAACTATAAAAGGGATGGAGCGTAGAATCTTCCTTGTTTTCAACGCCACGGACGGCATGAGCCTGGCTACATTATTGCCCTTCCAACGTGTGTAAGCTACTCTTTGGATGCGTTTACAGCCCACGCTTGTCTCTGCTCGACGTCAGCCGAGGAACAAAGGGCGAGTAATTTTCATCAAAATTATTTCTTTTTCTGCCCACGAGACTTTATTATATTACGAAACAACAGGGTCTTGTCGAGGAATTTCAATAGTGGGTGTTACTGGTTTGTGGCTTCCTTTCAACATTTTGTCTCCTTTCTAGAACTTGTCCCTTTTGCAGCTTCTATATTTAGAGAATTCTGTGTCCTCACCAGTGGATTCCAGACTCTTAAGTGCTCAAAATAGGAAAAGTTGGGAGAATACACTCTCATTCTTAGATCTAGGGGCCAGATTTGAACAGGGTTAGGCTGTTAAATCAAAAGAATGGGTTCAGTTCCAGATCACTTTGAACCGAGCGGAAAGAAAGGACTTTTTTATCATATTTTCAGTTGCTGGTTTGGGTAGGGGGCATTAGGAATATTCTCAATCTAGTTTCGAACTTATAGAGGATGTCTGAATTCATGTCCCAGACAAGAACTAACCAAATTGAGAGAGAATGTGAATATTTGGATCAAATTGGAAGACAGAATCTGTCCTTTCTTGCTTTCCACTCCCAACATCATTCATTTTCCTTTCTGGGTTTCATTCTCCTTCCATTTCTTTTTCCTCTATCTGAACTCTCTCATCTGCACAGCAGAATTTTGAGCAAAGGGCAGAAGAAGAAGAAGAAGACAAATGGAATTTGCATAAATAAATAATTGGAACAAGGAAAAAGACTGAAGAGCAGAGAGGGGGACAATGGAGAATGGGAGACAGTGCATTATACAAATGATTGTGTCCTTTTTCTTACTTTGTCCTTATTATATACATCTTCTTCCATCAAACGTCACCATTCACCAATCAGTGAAGTTCCAATATTCACTCATTGTTTTTAATTATTTTTTATATATATTTTTCTCTCTCGTTTTCCCTCTTCAGCTATTTCTTTTTCCTTCAAGTCGGCAGTATCTTTTTTGATTATCCATCGGTGTTTCGTTATGGCAGCTCGAGTTCTGGATTTTGGTGGGCGGACTGTCTTTCTTCCCAGATTATTTGAGCTCTCTTAAAGAAGATTTGGTATTTTGATGAGTTTCGGCTCAGAAATGTATGCAGAAACTGGGGTTTTGTTTCCTCACTACCAGAATTTCTCTCAACTTCAGCAGATTGAGGATTTGTGGAAGACCCAGAAGCCTAATGCTTCCTTGGTACTCGCTCTCTCTCTCCCTCCCTCATTAGGAGACTTGGAATTAGAAACTCTCTGGTTGTTTGAGCAAACTTACATGTGATTTTGATTCTGGTAATTCGGAATTTGTAGTGATTGCTTTGAAATTCCATTCACTGTTCATCGGGATTTGACAAACAAAAGTACTTGATGCTTTTTCAATATACGTGCTTCTACTCCTGCGTCTGGTTGCTGAGAAAAGTGTGAAATCCACTCCCATATGATACGAGAGGGTGAAATTCATAAAAGCTGATATATATACATATATAATTGCTTCTTTGTTGTTTTTCTGTTGCCTTTAGTGGTTCATCTCTGTGCATAGATGGAAATTGCTTGATTGGCTGTGGCTTTACGAATTGAAAATGGAATAAGAGGGAAAGGGGAGGGAATATGATGGGGGCATCATTTCTTCAATTTGTTTGGCCTTTTTTAATCATCTCTCCTCCATTTTTATCTTCACCGTTTCAAAAAACTAAAAAAGTGTTCGAGTATCAGTCGTGGCTTGTTTCTTTATTTTATTGTTCTGCAAATAATCTCAATGTTGTTTCAGACCGCCATGGTTCATTCCTCCACCATTTGTGACTACGACATGGGGGGTGAAGGTGGTCTCTTTGAAGCTCCAAAGCCCATCATCGAAGAACCGATATCGATTATATCTTGTGGAGAAGATGCAATGTCTTCACAAGGATTGAGAGTTTCAGACTTTGAATCGTTCCAAAATGATCCACTTTTGAGCGATGTCTTCTACCAATGCAAAAAGGACTTGCTAGAAAAGGCAGCCATGGAAGCTCTCCTTCCCAGAGCTGAAATTCAGGAAAATAAACCAACTTCTGATGCTCCTTTTCAGAAAAGCATCAGCTCTGGAAGCTTGACATCAATGGAGGGGATGAATGGAGGGCCTCCCAACTCAGGTTTCCTTGATTTTCATGGCGTGGATGTGAGTTCTGTCTCAAAGATGCGGAGAGCTTTTAGCGAAAGCGATATTAAGGTCAGATCTCTATTCTGTTCGTTTATAAATCCTCAAGACAAGATCATAATGTAGTGACACAAGTTTTAGAGAGAGAGACATTCAGAAGAGATAGTAGATTGCACCTGGCACAAGTTTCTATCCATAAAGTTAGCCATCCATAGAGTTTATTGTCCGATAATAGGTGTTAGAAATGGAATAGTAACTTGAATAATGCTGAGTTTTGTTATGACAGACGCTTTGCTATGACCAAATGGGCGTTGCTCATTCTTTGTTCGATCGCCCTTTGATTCTCACCATCGAGGAACGCAAGGAAAAGCTTCTGAGGTACAGAACTAAGCGGTCCAAGAGAAATTTTGGCAGAAAGATAAAGGTAAAATGGGAAAGAACCATTTCATTTTAGATTGTTTTAGAATTACCTTCTTAGCATATTCTCTTAACATACTTTCTAACGTCTTGAGCTGTGATCGATAGAATAAATATTATAAATAATTATTTTAATAGTGATATATTAAATATATTTTAACTAGATTAATAACAAGTTTAAGAGGGTATAATAAGAAAGTAGACCTAATTTTTGCTGTAGTTTTACTCAACAAGCATGTTTTTTTTCAAAATATCAAACGACTTACCTGTGTTCATAATGTGTGTGGGTGCAGTATGCATGCAGGAAGGCGCTGGCCGACAGCCAGCCGAGGATTCGGGGGAGGTTTGCCAAAACAGAAGAAAGGGATCAAAAAGGGCAATAAATTAGAGCCAATCCTACGTGGCTGTGTAAGGTCAATGGAGACAATGGAGGGTGGAGGAGAAAGAGGCCTCTCAAGTTTGGAGAGAAAATGCTGAGAAGATGAATCATGTAGACAAGTATTACGATATGTTATAAGCAATTAGAGTATTTAAGTAAACGTCTTTGTAGCTGTGTACATACTGTTTGTTCAATAAAAACAGCTCTCTCTCTCTCTCTCTCTCTCTCATATTTTTCTTTAAATAGGAAAAACTCTTACTAAATACTCCAGAAATCCTAAACAAATAAGTCTAGAAATCCTAACCAATCAGCCTCAAATCCTCTGAAATACCACAGAATTGTTCTATGATTTGTTGCGGAAAATAAAAAAACAAGATTATTTTCAACATACTCCCTTTAATCCTGAATTAGTCCGAGATCACAGACACTTGGTAGATAATGCATCGTTGATAACTTTAGTCCGGGCAACTCATTGCTCTTCGGTGCACACGAATTCGATAACGATTTGTCTGCTTTCAACACACTGGAATAAAATAGAATCTTGTATCTATGTGTTTGTTGCGGCCAAGTTTTTCATAAATGCAATGACAGACTTGTTGTCGACAAATAGCTTCAACGGCTTTAACTCTTGTCTTGCCAGCTCTCCCATCAAATTTCTTACCCACACTACTTGACATGCTATTGATGTGGTTGCTATGAACTCAGTTTCATATGATGACAATGCTACTGTCTTTTGTTTTTTAGAAGTCTATGAAACAAAGCTTTCATTTGCAAAAAATGGCATCCCTCTTGTGCTCTTTCTATCGTCCAAATCAAAAGTTAAGTTGCTGTCACAGTTGTCGGTGATCACTTTAGTTGTCGGTGATCACTTTAGCTCCTCCTACCTTAGCGTTCACAAGGGCATAATCAATTGTGTTCTTTAGGTACCTCAAGATTTGCTTCACCACCTTCAAATGCATAATCGTGGGTATGGGTGGACAAAACCGGACTTAAACCGTAAATTAGACCAGAATCGTCAATTTTAATCTAATCTTAGTTTTAATTTTTAAATAACCGTAATTATGGGTCGGTGCTAGTTTTTAGTAGTAAAAAACAGTGAAACCGGAATCGGAACCGTGAGTCAAAAAGTTCTAAAATCGAGTAAAACTTGACTCAAACCCTAATAAATCCGATTTATCCTAAAATTAGTTATAAACTCGCCTAATTACTTAAAATCCGACTCAAATATATTAAAAATTATATTTTATTTTTTTAATATAAAATAAATTTGTGTTAAAACGAAACGAAATTAGAACCGTTAGTTCCAGTGTCGGTTCCAAAAATTGAGAATCGTGAGTTCTATTTTTGATTTCATTTTGAGATAAAATCGGGTCAGACCGGTCTGTGCTCACTCCTAATCGTGAGCATCTTCATGAACCTACTAATCACTCCAACAACATGAGAAAGATCTTGTCTTATGTGAAGGATGTATCTCAAAAAACTAATCATTTGTCGATATTCAGTTTCATCAACAGGTTCTCCTTCTGATCATTGCGGATCCATGCCTTATGTTTCATAAGAATCTGTCACCTTGCACTCAGTCATGTCAAATTGAGATCTTTGCATATGCAGACATTTGAGTGTCATTTGTGTTACTTCTTGAGCCACCTCGATTTTGAGATAAAACGTGAGTAATCCTAGATCACTAATTTCAAAATCGTCCATCATCTGGCTTGAACGTCGTGAGTGGTCCTCTTCTATGACCACAAGGTCATTGACGTAAACACCAACAATTATACTTTCTCGACCTTGCACCCTTGTATACACGGCTTGTTCTTGTGTACATTTGGCAAAATCGAGTTACTTCAAAGTCGTTTCAAGTCGAGTGTTCTATGCTCGTGATGCTTGTCGATGTCCGCACAACGCCTTGCTTAGCTTGTACACAATGTTATGTGTCCTTCTTTACATAATCTTGTGGTTGATTCATGTACACCTTTTCCTTGAGTTCTCCATTCAAGAAAGCGGACTTAACATCTAGGTGATGTAACTCCTAACCACGGTTGGCAGCTAACCCATCCTCAAAGTCAATACCTTGATTTGCACATATCCCTTTTGCAACCAACCTAGCCTTGTTCTTGACCACTTTACCATTTGAGTCTCTCTTGAGCTTCTTTGCTGGTAATTCAGTGAGTGACCATTTGCATTCTTCTGCAGAAAAAAAATTATTTGTTTAAATGATAACTAATTACATCAAATCTACAAATTCAAAAAACATTGAAGCAATAATTCAATATGAGAAATACTACTATTGCGCCTATTTTACATACTTCATTCGATTTTCTCCAGTATGATCACATAAGACGGAAGCAATCTACAAGATAAGGATTACTAATCCAAGCACTTCACCAACTGGGACAATAATGCAAGGATTAAATTACTTGCATGAACAAATTTCTTTCCCTTGTTGCAAAACTCGAATTTCATAAGTAAATATAGTATTAATTAATTAAAAAATTAATCATAATGACCGATCATGCCTCGTTCACGTGCACTAGGTGACAACTACTGTACTACCGACACGCAGCCGTTAGTAGTCGGTTCGTGGCCGGTTCATTATTTAGGAAATTTCCAATTAAAAAAATGTATAAATAGTGCAGTTAAAGTTGGTGTCGTCTTTCAATATTTGTTTCAAACAAAGTTGTACTCTTGGTTTAGCCATTCTTAGTTGTTTAGGGTTGAATCCATGCATTCTTGTTCAAACTATCCCAAAAAATTGATTTGAGCAAACAATGACAAAGATTATCTTCGATTTTAGGATGCCACAACCCGAGAGAGATCCGGCACGACCCTCTCCACCACTCCGACACTCCTTGAACATAACAAACAACCACCAAATCCACCAAGTTTGAATAACAACCACCTAAAACATGACCCAAATGGATAAAGTTCAATAATTTCTCAGCGTACACAGAAAGCACCCTACCAAGTTTCGATAATGTAAAAAGCAATCGAGAGTTCGAAAATTCCCCAATCCACATGCATTCTGCCTTCTTCCAACCAACTAAACAAGCAGCATTCTACTCCAAATCATACATGGATTAACCTTTTGGTCTTCTCATATCTAATTGATCTTCCCGAAAACAATGCCGGGATATTTGAATTCCGATCATCCATGACAGCTTCAAAACCTATAACAATTTAACAATATTTAAGCGCAAAAACAAACCACAAAATGACAGATGTGACTTAATTGTAGCTACCCAAGGCCAAGCCATATTTTGTAATTAGTGAGACTGGACTATCATTCCACATGTACGAACCCTCTTTAAATGGGTTCTAAAAAAAGAGGTAAACTAACGTTTTCGAATAAAATATAGTAGTATTTCAACTGTCTAAAGGGTTACACTTAATAGGTAGAGATAAGTTTCACTGTTGCTTCACATGAGTTACACTATAGAAGGATACTCCACCACAGAGATAATGATAATGGAAGACAAATCTTGATAAAAAAAAACTTACAAAAAGAGGCTCCTCCGTAAAAATTAGGTCTACCATCATATCAAGCCCTGGCGCTGGAGATCAGTAAACGTCTTCTTGTTGTAGATGTTACCCTCTTTATCTTCATATTCTTCTTCAAGATCTGGCCGCCATTTGTTCACTCCTTGTCGCTCCTGTATTTTCTTCCACAAGTCTTTGGCTTCCTGTTAAATTATAAATCATACAATAGAACACAGGCTCAAAAACTATTAAGAATTTAAATACAGGGTTCCAATGAAGTATCAGCTCTTCTTCCGGTAGAAACGACTAATTATATCTTATAAAGTTGTACGTTTTTCTACTTATTTCATATCAGAAAGAGGCAATTTGTCCATTTTGTCACAAACAAAAAGCACATAGTTGAAATGGAGCTCAAAAGGCGGAAACTTACAAATTCAAAGTTAAGAATGTTTCAATTATTGCAGCTGAATTTACGAAGTAACATAAGTAATTAGCTCTCTTGTGTTATTTCGATGACTTTCAATCACTAACTATCACAAGTATGCAAACTCAATATTCTACCATTCATGCAACAACTCTTTTTAAAAATAGATAGGGAAAATTCTAAGAAATTGTGGGATATAGAGTCGCTCAAAAATGAAGTTTATCAAGTAAATAAGTAGAGTTTTTAGCCAAATTATTATAACATTTTTCAGATTAACTAAAACAACTCCTTGAGGTGAGAACCTCCATGAGAGGATATTCACCGATTGAATAATAACAACGTTTAAATACACAACATGAAAATTGGCAAATGGAGAAGACGAATTAAGGAGATAATTTGTTTAAGATTTAAATGATTGCCTTACAGCCTCGGGATCTTTTATGTATGCATTTAGAGAAATATAGAGTTACTCTCAAAGAGGGAGGCTGAAGTTCTACCTCAATTGACGTGACTTCATTGAAGTTCTTTGTGTTTGGAATACCAAGGCAACGCATCCCATGCTGGTGACGCCATTCTTTGAAATGTCGTTCAAAAGCTCTACGCCCCCAGTAGCTATAGTTCCCGCATATCTCACATTTGAACTCCTGAGCATATGTTACAAAATCGCTCTCATTAGCCAACCATCGAAATAACACTAAAAAGCTAATTACTTATGTTACTTCGTAAAGAAAATTACTTATGAGAATTAGTTGTTATATTGAGAATATATCCAGAAAAAAGTTAAGCAGAGCTTATAAAGAAAATATTATGTGCATTAGTAGTCCAGTTGAAACGAGAATGACTTTCTAGTCATTATGGCAAACGTTCATATTGATCATATCTTGCATGGCCATTCTGTTGGGCACCCAAAAAACCAACACACTCTATAGGTCAAAGATCATAAAATACTACTGATCGATACCCAAGATATAAGTAGAACTTTCACACTTTCAGTTGAGCAACTGGATGCCAATTGCTTTTTTCCCATGTAATAGTTACGTGACAAGTTAGAGTTTGAAATAAATCTTATACCTTTTTCTATCATGGCTTATATATTTATTTAATATTGTATAGGTATTCGGTTTTGTACAAACGGAGAGCGAGGCTTTCTTAACTCTATGCTACGTTTTACACATTGTTTCTCATAATCCATCGAAATAAAATCAAATAAAAAATTACCTGACCAAGGCCGTGAAGTTTGTATAGCCAATAAGGTATAGGTTTCCCATCCCAACCCATTGGAAGTTTGAGAGGATTGTAAATTTGTTGCTCTTCATCATCAGTATCTGTGTCAGCCTGTGTCTCTTCCTGAGAATAATCGAACCCAAAATTCATTCACAATCATAAAACAGGTGTGATAGAAAATTAACTAACTATCATCAAACAGACAACAGGAAAAACAGAATCAGTACTCCACTTGAACAACAAAGATTCAAAAATGTCTTTTATCTGTTGATTCAACAGTGCACTTGATTAATTCAATTGATAATATTATCAGGCAGTGATAAGGAAACCAAATCAATATAATGAAAAACCAAACCCAGCGAACGAATCAGACAGGAACCCAGCACAAAAGTCGCAATGCAAAGAGACAAAACATCTTTGTTATTTATATATCTATTTGAGTCCATATATGATGTTGACCTTCACATTATCAGAATCCTCTTGGATCGGGATTCAATTTAATGTCCCAAAATCATGTCAGGTCTTACAAAGGAAAAATAAGAAATTTAGAAATAAACTTTCAAAAAAATAGAAACAAAATCACAACTAAAAACTAGGCATATAAGCGTCAAAAGGCTGACTACATTCTTACCTCCTCACGTTCTGCTTCAATTTCCTCATATGTTAATGCTTGTTTTTTCACGATGTTGTCTTTTGTTCTTTCAATTGTCTGCACAAGGTTGTAAAAATACTTGCATAAAAACAGAAACGAAAAGAATGAAAGCATGGTCATAATTCAGCTGACCTCATCCAATAGGTCACTTAGCTTTTCAATTTTGGCTTCCATCAAGGCAACTTCTTTCAAATTTTCGTTACATGATGCCCCAGGAACTCCATTTTGTTCTGAACCACGGGGAACTTTAGCAAAATATTTCTTATCCAACATTTCGAGAGGGGTATGCTGTAAGAAAAGAATGAAGGTTTAGAAACATTCATTAGTTTTAAACAATATCACAGGAAATAAAGCTTTCGACCAAGATTTAAATACCAGGTAGACATAATTACCTGCTTGGGCTGTCTTAAATTATCAGTGACTAGCATGGACAACCACAACATGCAAATAATACGGAAAACTATACACAGAACAAGGGGAAACTAGGACCACCCAATTCATAATCGTAGTAATTAATTATTCCAATTATAGAAGGAAAAAAACGAAAGATTATATAACTCTAGTGCTTTACAACTTAATCCACATTCAGCCTTTTGAACCTCATGCGTCTAATTATGACTGAAGCCTTCCACTACCTCACTATTAACAATGTACAACTAATTTTCAATTTCATCCAAGATGCATGCTGAAAAGAACTCTAAAATTATACATATTTAGTTCAAAATCCTTTTTAAAGTGGGGGATTACAGAGTACCTTTGTAAGGAAAAGTCTCTCTGCCCGCTGCTGGATAGTACCACCTGTCTTCAGTCCCACTGCAGCCAGTGCCTTCCAAGAAATAATGATCACATAAGAGCGATTATAGCAAGTTACAGACTAAATATTAAGTAATAGAGTGATTTGAAGATAAGGAAAGTTGCCAAGCTGGCTACATAATAGACATAGAACAAACATCTACATTATGAAAAGAGAAAGGTATACACTAGTATGGATGAACATGGGTCAATTTGGATTGGATCTTTAAGTAATTGAAACCGACCCATTTGATTTTGGGGTTGGGGATGTGAAACCAAAACCCGACCCAATACCAGACATCAATTTTCCAACCCGACACAAAAGATTTCGGTTTGGTTCGAGTCGGTTGCAGTTTTTTCAATTTATTTTTAACAATAATATTTTAATCTAAATCATTAAAATAATGTGTGTAATTTTTTTCTATTATTTTTAATTTCAAAATTTGAAAAAATAAATAAATATTATAGTTTTCTAATTTATATAACAAAAACATTGAAAAGATAAATTAAAACTATTTTTAATTACATATTTTATTTTTATGTTTTAATTTAATATTACTTATTGGGTTGAATTGGTTTTTTTGTTGGCCAAAAAACTCAAAACCAACCCGAACCCATTTATCAATAATTGAAACCGATCCACATCTAAAAAATTAAGTTTCAAAAGTACAACCCGACACCCAATCCAAATGTTGCGAGTTGATTGGAACCCGTGAGTCAGTTTTGGTTGTCCATCACTATGCACGGGGTTGAAACAGAAAGTCAAAACATTGGCACATCCTAAAGCATAATAACCAAAATAAGATTACAATAATTAGGCAGGGAAATTAAGATACTGAGCTAGCACTTCAGTCAGCTTTTTTATAGGGTAAAATTTCAATTTGACCATGAATTCTGGTGTAATAGGTCAAAATGACCATGATTTTATAAACAGCCAATTTGACCCTAACGGACATTCGTCTATGAAGCAGCCGTTCACAGCGAACAACTGTTGTAGGGTGCAGCCATGTGCTCGGTTTTTTTTTTTAATTTAAAAAAATATTTTTATTAATTAAATGTTATCAGAATGACTTAAAATTTTTACTACAGATTTACAACAATATAAGACAACATTCTAAAAAGTTTAGTCAATTTTCAACAATATACGATTTATTATAATATTTTTAATACGAAAAATAAAAAAAAATCATTAAAAACTCATGCATCACTAAAAAAATTCTACAAATTTAAGGTAAACTCTCACATTGTTACATTACTACACTGCAAAACAATTTAAAAAAAATTAAATTATAATCAAATACGTTTAAATCGAATTCTTTGTTTGCTTAGATTCTACAACTTCAGGCGGTGACTACACATTTATTCTCAATAACATAACAAAAAAAATTTTACTAACGGCATAATCTGAAAAATGTAATAGGAAAAGACCAACACGACCTGTGTGAAAATCCAACAATGCGATACGAGAAAATATGATTTGGATGGGCAGAATTTTCATCGAAAAATCAAAATTGAGACATCAAACGAGATTTTTTGGGGACGACATATTATGCGCCCAAATCGGACCATCGAGCACAAAGTAATGGTTCCTCAAAGTTTTAAAATAAAATCACGCAATGTTTTTAATAGTATATGAGTTTATATTGTTGTTGATGTATGGTAAAAATTTCAAGTTATTCTGATCAACTTTAGTTAGTAAAAAAAAATTTAAATGAAAAAAAAATAATAAAAATGAATGGACTTCTGCAACTTTTACAATGGTCGTCAGCAGTGGTTAGATTGATTTTTTCTAAGACTCGTGGTCATTTTGATCTATTACCCCAAAAATTATGGTCAAATTGGCATTTTACCCTTTTTTATATAGTAAACATAGGAAAGCCTTTCACCTCCTTCAGCTTTTCAGGGCCTAATTCAATCAGCTCGTCGATCGTGCTGTAATAGTCGAGATCAATAACAGTATGCTGAGCTATTTTTCCATTCTCTTGACCAGCACTCTCCCATCCCTCCACTGTGCCATTCACCCAACGCTCATCAAATTCAGTTTCGACCTACCATAAAACCATCATACAGTTAAATTTAGAGCACCTTGCAAATTTTTATACAGTCGTACGTACTTATGAAGAACTTATAAAATGAAAATTGAAGATAAAAAAAGAAGTCCACAGCATTTACCAGTTCTAAATACGATTTCTATTTCACCAGAGTAGTCCATTGCACATCACAGGCACAATCAACCACATTAACATAAGAATTGAAGATAGAGTAGAAAGCAGGACAGCTTTAAGAACGATTTTTACATCTTTGAACTACGAAGTGATGTCAACCAAATAATCCTTTACATATAAAAATTTTGTCACGTGCAGCTTTTCATTGATTACAGTCAAGCCCCAAGTATCCAATTACACAAATTAGTTCCAATCGTACATCATGAAACAATGATCAAACCATCAACCTCAAAATTACACCACGGAACAAAACTATGGTATTGAAAGTATGGCACTACCAAAGACGTCTTGTAACTTCTCTGCTTGATGGTGATTGGTAAGTATAAAATTATTTGTCAAACAAACAACATAAAGGAAAACTTAAGGAAGTAACCTTGGAAAATATTTTATCAAGATCCTGCAAAGGCTCAGTACGGTGGAAAAAGTATATTAAATACTCGAGTAGATTCGCTACATAGTCTTTATATTTCCTGCAGAGATCGAAAGATAAATAGATTAATAAAAATAAAAGTGATGGATGCATTATAGAACATCAAAAAAGTAAGAAAACAAGATTCATTGCATCAGTAAAGGAGAATAAGGAGATCAATTACTTGGTTGACTTAAGTTTATGGGGAATCTTATGTGGCTGAGAAAACAAATCAAGGTAAGCAGAATACTCAATTGGCTCTCCAAACTTAGAATTGATGTACTCATTGTACAATTCATGCAAGTCGAGATACCGGCCAAATGCTTCCTGAAAAAAGTGAAAATGCCATTTACGGTACAACAAAATCTTCCTTATATAAAGGATCAGTAATTCCTACTAGTTTTCAATTACATTATTCTTTGACATTACAATCAATCTTGCAGTACCACAAGACATTCATAGCTTAGCACAAAAACATTTTCTTTTTTTCTTCCTATTGATTGATCATGTTGAACCAATTGCATAACTAAATGGCCCATCAAATAGAGTACAAAAGAAATCCCAAAATAAAGCGAATGAAAGCAAGGAATTGAACTCGTATAAGTACTAATCATCGAACTAGCAGACTAAGACTTCGATCAATCAGTTAAGAGTCCCATGTGAGATAGGAGTGGATGACCTTTAAACATAAGAAAAATTGTGATGTAACCACGTAGACTAGCTATAACATTTAATGTTTACATATAAATATGAAGTTGGGAGTTTGATAAAAAAAACCTCTCCACTGAATTCAATCTGTGGCTCCTCTTTAGGTTGTGTTTCATAGTCATCATTCGAATCAACAACACGTGCAGCAGGATGCCTTCTGTGGTACTCACGAATCTGCATATAAAGTAAATGCATTACATGAAAGCAACTGCATAAATGTTGCTCTTTTGGATAGGGCTCAGCACACTAGGTAGCTTCTTCGGGAAAGACATCAAACTGTAGACTGAATTGGATTATAATACAAAAATATTTAAGAAGTGACTATTAAGAACAAAAGCATCCCTGGTATTCTGGTACATGGAATTAAAACTGTAGTACCCTCCTGATATTCTAGATTTGAAAACAAAAGAAACTATCAACAACTTTCTAGAGGCTGGGGGTGGTGAAAATGCTGTACTTCTCCATCTCAACAAGCTCATTTCGATAAATTACACAAATTTAAACAATCTGTCTTAGATCCCTGATCTAAATATCCAAAAAATAGATTTATACCTCCTTCAAACGATCATAAAATGCACTAAAGACGTTGGTTCCAGTTGCAGTTTGGCCCCCAAGGGCTCCTATCTCGTCCTTTCTTGCACTGTCTTTATCCTCATATATCTCAACCTGAATAGATAGCAACAAACAAGGTTTAAATCTAAGTAACTTACCTAAAAAGGACATGAGTTTTCATTATAGCTAAAATCCATATTCCTACCATATAGTGAAATGTTTATCCCCTAAAACTTAGTGAAAGAACCATTGAATTATATTTCTGAGATAAAAAAAAAAATAAAAAAATCCCGCCGCTAATATCCTTTCAATTTCAAGAAACCTATTTTTTACAACGCCACATCCTAAGAAATTTTTGCTATAACTGAATATTTATCCACTCCAACTTTCCAGGCGGCCATAAAGAGTTTCGAAACTTTCCCAAAAACAAGGAAAAAAGAAGGTAGAGGAAATGAATTACAAGTTTCTCGGTAGTAGAAGTGATGGTGTCGATCATACTCCGCACTCGATGGCTCTGAAGCAAGCGATCCCGACTGGAAGCAGGCTCGTTCTGGAGCTCCTTGACCACGTTTCGCTCCAAACGCTCCACCTCCTCGTGCGCAGCGCGAGTCACCTCGAGCAGCGTGGAGGACATCTTGGCTCGCTTCTCCTCCGGTGTCTGCTGCTGTTGCTCCTGCTTCCTCGACCTTCTTCAGCAACGCACGACTCCACCCTTTAAAATATCATATAGGCCCATTACATAAATTAGGCCCATTACATAAATTCGATTCTTGAATAATACAACCTCACTTTATATTGAAATATCCAAACGTTTCTTCAACACTCGGGTCGGGATAGGCAACCCAAACCAACTCACAATCTCGACCCAACCAGCGACATTTGGATTAGGTTGGGTATGTTAAAAAAAATTTTTTTTTATATTTTTGTTAGTTTCAATTATTGGTAAACTAATTTTTATTTATGTAATTAAAATGCATTTTATTTTATTAGTTTAAATCAAACTACTAATACTGAAAAATAGCGACAAGCGACTCAAATCTAACTGAAATATTTATTTAGGATCCGGTTGGAAATTATTTTGGACTAAATGAATAAGTTTTGATTAGTAACAAATCAATCATGCTCATCCCTACCCTCACCCTCTCAAAGGAACAGTAAGGTTGGGCTGGAAAGCATTCCGTCCATCAATCAAACCCACCAAATCCAATCCATCTGGGCTGGGCCGGTCATTGACCGAACATATGCTAGTTGCAAATGAAATAAGGGTGGGATCGAGCGGGTCTCCTTGGTAATTTGGAAAAAAATGAACTTGATTAGTGCGTCAGATTTTATAAAATTAAATCTGAACGAAAATCAATTGGATAACCTATCTGGCCCAAAAATTCAAGTTAGTTTTAATTCGGATTCACATGCGATTTTGTAAAATTCAAATATGCTGATTATTGATTAGAATTCTTTTAATATTATATCGGAACTAAAAGAGTTGGCATAATCACTCTGAACCTATTATATCCAACGGAGCACGTTGCCACTTAAAAAAATCTGCAAGGATTCTGACTTTACAACATAAAAATGTTATAATAAAATCACAAGAGGAAATTACACAAATAATGGATTCAAATTAGCTCGGCGGGTCCATCAGATGGGTCTGCCGCCCCATGTCTGGAAATGTGTGGAGGAACAACAAACACCGTGCGTCATATTTGGTGGGTGCAAGCGATCCCACATCTTTCATCTACTTCACCCAGCGACTGCCTCACTAACTGACTACGACGCCATCTACCGAAGCATTTTGATCTCTAGAAGCAGATCGCGAAATGGGGGTAAATTCTCTACTAATATGAAGAGAAGAAGACGACCCGGAACGTAGAACGACAGAAAAAACATGGGTATCCATCCCCTTTCAAAGGTTGGAGGGTTTGGTGGGTGCAAGATTCCATCTTTTCGTGAAACACGTGACATTCTTCTTCCCAACTCAGACCAGACTGACACTCTCCTTCACTATTATCATTATAATAATAACAGCCATTGATTTTCGCTTTCGGTGGCTCAAAAACGAGGGCATAAAACCAGTGGGTTGGTAGAAATCAGTAAAGGCAAATGCATCAATGATGACCAACTTAAAGACCCAAAAGTCAAAGTTCAGAAGAAATCTCGTACAATTCGTCACATGATCATCGTCCTGACCTCAGTTTGCTGACTAAATTCGATGGGTCTGGCTGGTGCACTGGTAGGGTCGGATCTTGCGATGGTTGTCACCTACTACGACCCAAGGCACGAGCCTGTGCCAGCTTCACCAAACGCCACCGCTCAGTTGTTGACGGACGCCACCGTACGATTGGCTGCAAGAAGAAGATTTCTCAACCCTAATCATGCTTTTGCTTTTGGGTTTTGCCGCCTTCGCCAAATCTGGGGACAGAAAATTCAGCAATTAAGCAGCCCTATAGGGTCGTGTTCCACTTTAAATTAGGGGTGTCTACGTTTTGACAGAATTTTATTTTAAAATAAAATTAAAATTAAAATTAAAATTTATGATTTTGAATTTTTGAAATTGATACTAGATTAACGATTTCAGTTACGTTTCAATTTTAATCCAGTTTCATATTATATTTTAAAAAAATTAAATTATAATAATAAAATATATTTTTTATTATATTTATATTGAGTTTTAAGTAATTAGGTAGATTTTTTATAATTAATTTTAAGATTTATGTTAGATTTTATTAGGTTTGAGTCGAGTTTTATTCGATTTTAGAACTCTTTTGATCCACGATTTCGATTCCGGTTTCAAGATTTTTTTACTTCTAAAAACTCGTACCGGCCTATAAATTATAGTTTTTTAAAAATTCTTAAACAAGACCGGACTAAAACCAAAACTTCTGATCTAATTTATGGTTCCGACCATGTTTTGTTCGCCTAAACCATGAAAAATAAATGCCTCGAAATGTTTTCATCCTCATTTGGATCGAGTCGATGAACCAAAACAGATATATTGTTTTGTTTCTAGCTAAATCGATTCTCTCATCTAAGATTATGATTCGTTACTCATCGATTGGTGCAATCAACTGCTAATACGCGAGCGGCACACAGCACGTCGCAAGGCAAATTAGGACGTAGAATTATACTCTTTCTTTTCATTTTTTAGCGTATAATACGGAAGTAGTTCCAAAATACAATGCTTAAGATCAAAAGAACAACGAGTGTGATGGAAGGTAGTTGAACATGAGGCTACAGAAAAGGAAAAAAAGTGTGTGTGCGTTCTTTCAATGTTTAGTCCTTTTTGCTTCGAGTCCTTAAGGAGATGGGGTCTCTCTCCTTCTGGGCACACCCTCGCCCGCCCATCCTCCTACCCCACCTCTCCATTGTCTTCACATCACCTTTTGTTTTCCTCTTTAATTCTCTCTACTTTTTTTTGCAAATATCAAACCCCACATCCAATACAACGACAGACGCATAATTCGGTCGATCGATGCTTGCAGAAACCTCTTTTTCAACGATGCTTTTTATGGGAAAAGGTGGATTAATTAGATGGTTTTATGACAGGTTTATTTTATTTGGTAATTATCACTAGATACTTTAAAGTTTGAGGTATTTTTCAGTTGACACTTAAAAATGTGTTATTATGTTTTAACTGACACCTTAAACTTTTAATTTATCAACTAACATTTTTGAGTTTATAAAATTATCTACCAACACTTTATTGTTAAATTTAAATTAATTAACCCTCTTTTTATAATTTAATTTTGAATTTTTTTTGAATTATCATATATTTTCAATTAGGATGATCAAAAATGAAAAATTAGAATGAAAAAAAAATCAAAATTGATGGTAAAAAGATGTATATGAATGAAAATTTGATGTTAAAGTGTTGTTGATAAGACTTTGAATTTTAATGCGTCAATTGCAAATACTTTAATACTTTAAGGTGTTGATTGATAAAATTAAAAGTTTAAGATATCATTTTGAAATCTCATATTTCAAGTTGTCAATTGATACAATTAAAAGTTAATCACTTAAAAACGTTTCTAACTTGAAAGTGTACATTGATAACTACCCTATTTTATTTAGACCATTGCTAGATTAGGCGTGACTTAATTCCAATTGGGTCGGAGTAGTTTCTATCGCTTTAGCATTTTGACAGAACCCAGAGGGGAATATAAAATTCTGACCTCGATAGTGTGGGAGAAGATCCTAAATTTTCACACTTCTATCTAGAATTGGAACTCACCCATAAAGGGTAATGTTGTTGTAATTCATCTTCCCACCACTAAAGGGTAGGTTTTTTGAAGGAGTTGTGATTTGTCCCTCCCATGGTTATTTCTTTTTCTTGGATTTATAGTAAATCTCGGTATATATTACTTTCGTTTCCGTTTTCCAACTGCATTTTATTGAATTGTAAGTCAATGTTCATGCTTTGTTCTTTGTTTTGAGTGATGATGTTTATGATTATACTCGTAGAATACGAACTAAAAAAATAGAAAAAAAGAAAAAGGGGAGGGATGCCCCACGTTGGAAAGGGAATTGTCTAAAGAAAAGAAGTATGTTGCGACTCTTCTTCCTCTTCACTTGACCTTTGGACTCTCGAGAGTATCAGGTCCTCTCACCCAATCAAATGGCCACTCTCTCTCTCCTCTTACTCTCTCTCATATAATATGTTCTTAAGTTGCATCGATGCAACATATAACAACTTTGCTCCATTATTTGATATTTTGAGATGTACGCGTAGACAACATGCCAATCAATCGATAAACTCTATCGCTTACGGCAATCATGCATTCATTGATTTCATTATTTTTCTTGGTTACTCTCGTATCTCTCGATTAAAATCGTGCAGCCAACAAGTTCGGACGACAATAACCCAAAATTCAAACAACGATGAACACACGATGTGTACAAGATGAGAACCAAATTACGAGTCGTTAAGTGAATAGTTTGGGAAGAGTTTTTTTATAAACCAAGATCAAATAATTCTAAGAGTGTTGATTTTTCACAAGATCGAAAATATTGTATTAGTTTTTTAATTATTTTGATTTAGCACAAAACCGTTCATGTGGTTAGACTTTGTCGTTGATCTACTTCGAGAAGCCGCATAACGAAAGGGTTTCTTCAACTTGAAAAGAAAGGGTAAAATAAGGGAAAACTCTTTGTTTTCCTTCCAGATTCCACGTACCGACACCGATTTGTAAAGAACAGTAGGCGTTATTACAGACCTAATACGTTCGTAGAATGTAGCCCTAGAAAGTTAAGAGGATGATTAACTATATTGAACGTCTCCATCTCTCTCTCCCCCCCAAATGAAGAAGATCCCCTCTTTCTCTCTCTAGAAAACAAGAAAAAACACAGAAAATCAGAATGCATGGGACCATGCATGCAAGTGGGTAGAGGAAAAGATAGGCAAATAAATGCAGAAATGTCTTCTTGCATTAATCACGATTCCATATTTATCATCCACCACAAAAAGCTTGTTTTTCGAGTCAATATCTATGATAAGCCATCTCTCTCTCTCTCTCTCTCTCTCTCGACTAGAGCAGCCGGGCAGGGCAGTGCAGAGGAATGGCTTTCGAGAGACTAAATGAACTCTGATAAGCAAGGTAAATCAGATAAGCGAAGAGAGGGCGTGGGATAAAAAACCCTGCACCCCGAAACTTTTAGGTCATTGTCAACGTCTGATTTGATTGAGATTCATTTGCTCATCGAAATAAATGAATTTGAAAAATTGTCAAGAACAATGATACAGTGTCTCACCCAATGATGTCACCAAATTAATAAATACTTAGACATTATTTTATAATGCTTTACTTTAATGTTGTTATCGTAACATCAATAATTAAACTATATCTGCACATGGCATGCTCTGAAATTCCAAACCACATCATTGATGATCTCCTACTCTCATTACTTTACATCCCACGCTTCTCACAACCACCTAATATTTTTCGGTTCTATCGGTCCTTCTCCAACCTTGAAAATGCAAAATCATTCATTGAATTATGCACAATTAAAGCTTATTTATAGATTTTAGCATACTTGTGTGTATTCATAAATGAATAAATATAATGTCACCCTCTTGTCATATCTTCTGTATGTCATCTCGTGATTTTATTAATTCAAATACTAAATAAATATTTATATCTTTATTCTTTAAATACACTTGAATTGATCAAATCACGCGACGATACTTCAAAAAGTATGACAAGAGAGTAATCGTACACTAACTCTTCATAAACTTATTGTCTAATTAGTAGTTGGATTGAATTTTTTATTTGAATTATGCTATGTTGGCTCCTTAATTTAGGCTGGTAAAATACTATTTACGTGTCAAGTAGTAATTGATATAATTAATGTTATGATTTTTTAAATTAGTAGAACAAGAGAGCCTATCATACTAATTTACTTAATTTTATTTTTTATCCATCGATGTAAATTATGGAAGAATTTCATTGGAATTAGTCGTCCGAAACCTAGCTTTGTTTATAGATTTCGATTCAACTTTATTGATTTTTAATGTTGAGTGAATCAAGAATATTAATCCAAATTGATCTTCCCCAAAATATTAAATAAAGCATATGAAAAATTGAAGACATGTTCTACAAATTATTTGTCGATAGTTGACAAACATAAACAGAAAATACAATAAATTTAAGAACACCAAGTATCTTTGATTTAGCCCCACAAGAATCCAAACTTGATCATTTGTACACTAATATTATATTGTTGATCATTGTTTTGTTTGGATTATTTAACATAATACAATATCATTTGCAAATTAGGTCATCAATTACCCTAACACACACACTGCGACCAAATCATCGGAATAAATTAAGAATAACTTTATTCTATAATTTTTGAAGTTACATATATTAATCTTACAATTCGAGAAGTAGTCAAAATTTGTTATTTTATATTAAAAGAAATCATAAAAATATGATAAAACTACTTCTTTAAAAATAGTAGAGTCCTTATTAGCCAATAGAGCTATAATTGACATTTATTTAAATGGTAAGCCTATATTTGATACGAGATCGTTAATTATGTCAACTAAATCTGCGAGTAGCTACATAATATGGAAAGCGATGTAAGGTAATAAAATTATTATTTTAGATCCCAAACTATTAAAAGTCGAATTTCACTTCCTATATATTTTGGGTTTTGCCCGAAAACGAGTAGTCAATACTTTCGCGTTGCATAATTGTATTTGGAGAATAGTCCTAGGATTTAATCGGACTGCATTCCCTCCTTTAAAATTAATCATTATTTTTAATAATTTTTCTGCACAAGCAAAAGGTAGCGTCCACATGCTAAATAAAGAATAAATATAATTGAACATTGGTTAATGTCATTATTTATATTAGGTACATTTATTAGTCCACTAATTGCAATATTGAAAGTCACTATAATAATCATCTGTTATCAAGTCAAATATCGTTGCGTGTCGAGGCAGCACCAAGAGAATTCCGTGCTTCATGTTTGAATTGGATGCTGCTACGTTTTTTTGTCACAATTTTATTGTTTTCGCCCTTTGATCTTGATGCTAAACCTTTTATTTTTATTTTTGAATTTATCGATCGCAGCAACGGTAGATAATTCCTATATATTATTTAAGGAAGACGTTAAATACGAAAAAAGTTGTGTAAAATGGATCTAATAATGTTATTGGATGCTTATTTTACTCTTCGAAACCCATAACTTTGAAGATTTATTTATTTATTTATTTTTCATAGAATATAATATCACTTTGTTATATAAATTATTGATATAAAAATATAATAAAGAAATTAAGCTTTATTCCGCATGCTTGTGCTTAGCACGTTCGTCATAGGAAGATCCCCCAAGACCAACACGACGTCGTTTCTCTCTGCTCCGCAAAACGACATCCCCGTAACCGTTGAATCTATTTTGTTTTCTCCGCCAGATTCACCCGACAATTCCCAAAAGGAGGTGGGTCCTCATCCTATCTGCCTGCCACGTGGTTTTTTTCTGTTGGTTCTCACGCCAATTTGGTAACTAATATTTTCAACAATAATAAAAATAGAATTGCAGTATTAAAAAATACCACCATCGATGCAATTGGTTAGCGAGCCACGTGTTGAGCAAAGCAAGGCGAGTATCTCTGGCAGTGACGAAAGGCACGTTGTTTTAGCAAATCCAGGGGGGCAGTAGAATTTTTACGTACCATGTTAAAAACATTACTTTCGCTACATATCTGGACTTGGAGGCTGGATTTTTACAAACAAGGGCCTCTACTATTTCTATTTCCCAAAAGTACCCCCTTTGTTTCCAAAATTAACCCACCTAGGTTTAGGAGAGATTGGGTTCGAGTTAAATAAGGTACGTGGTTCGGGAATCTTGGTTGGTGGGGGTATCTCTTTGTTTGCGTAGGGTAGGGCGCCCTAGCCGTAGGGCGGTATAGTAAATAAGCTGTAAATCCGGGTTTATAGTTACACAACAGAGAGATGAGGGTGGGTTGGGAGATTAAGACGGCCAAATCGATGGTTTTATCTAATCCCTGGGGCCCCACCACGAGCGGCTGTAGCGTGCCGCATAGGTCGTCGCCCACGTGGCATTTTTCCAAATGCTTAGCTGTCACGTCTGTAAAATAGAGGGTCCAACTAGGATGAATGTACGCAAATGCCCCTCGGTGGTCCCCACCCCCGCAATGTCCCCGGCTTTCTATAATAGCCTCTCCCCCTCCCTCATTTCCAACGACAAAGATTAAACTCGCGAGTGGCAGGCGGCGATTTCTGGCGGTGCTGCCTCTTTCCGCTCTTCCTCGCAGATTCTATCTTTCTCTGCCCGTTCTCTTTGCATTTGATTCTCGCCGGAACCGATTGTTCTGTCGATCAAAAGTCAATTCTAGAAGTTGGTTAACCGACCTCTGTTTTCCCTCATTTTCCGTCAACCTGGTGGATCATTTCTGTTTCATCTCTCTACGAATTGCGAGGAAAATCTTTGCTGCAGGTTGGTTACTGACAGATCCGAAACTTACGCGTTTTAGCTGAAGAAATAGGCGAGGCAGGTGAAAACAAATCTGTTTTCTGTTTAAAATCTCTGTAATCGAAGATTCCGGATTGATTACGATTCGAGTTCTGTTGTGTTTTTTCCATCTCTTTCAATTCTGGATCTGACTCAGAGTTACGTACTGTTTTATCAGATTTAAGAGGTGGTTACGCTTATATAAGTTGGAGAATCATTTTCGTTATCGCTCATCGATGTTGTCGACTTCTGCTTCGTCGCTCCAGCTTCAGAGCTCCTGTTCTCTCGCCCAAAACTCCTTAAAGCCACAGCTGAATGGTACACCTATAGCCCGACTCTGTAATAGAAGCACTCGATGCTCCACTACGAGGAAACTGAAGTCATCAAACGCTGCGGATAGGAAGTTCTTCGGGGCCCGATTACGAGCTCCTGGATCTGAAAAGCTCCGCTTTTGGCAGTTAGATGGCCCGGGAACCTTGCCCAAGCTACGAGGGGTGGTACGGTCAGCTCTTTCAGCTGTTCCGGAAAAGCCACTCGGTCTCTACGACCCTTCTTTTGATAAGGACTCATGCGGAGTTGGGTTTGTTGCTGAATTATCCGGTGAAAGCAGCCGTAATACGGTGATTATTCTCAATGAATCTCGGGTTTCTGGGTTTTTGTGCGTATAATGGATTTTTTGAGAGTCTTCTTTCTCTCAGGTGACGGATGCTTTGGAGATGTTGGTCCGTATGTCACACCGGGGAGCTTGTGGATGCGAAACTAACACCGGCGACGGCGCTGGAATTCTCGTCGCTCTTCCCCACGATTTCTACAAGGAGGCATGTTTTCTTTGCCGTGGCTAGTTTTTCTTGCGATTTTTTTTTTCATTTTTCTGATTTTTCTGGTTTAATTATAGAAAATAGGAATTACTTTACACTTTTTGATTTGGTTTCCATACCGTGGAGTATGATTTTAAAGAAGTTATTTTTCTTGCTTCTGTTTGTTTTTGGTAACTATGCTGTATTTTCTGACTTGGTCTAATGTCGCTTTTTCAGGTGGCGAAAGACAATGGATTCGAGCTTCCGTTGCCGGGAGAATATGCCGTCGGCATGTTCTTCTTGCCCTCATCCGATCCGCGGAGGGAAGAAAGTAAACAAGTATTTACGAAGGTGAGGACGAGCATGGAGATTACTTCCGTATTTACTGCAAGTAGTCGGTCAAATTTTGTTCTTCTGGTCTTCCCTATAGCATCAAACCACGCATAATTTGTCAATTTTTCAATGTGTGACTTAAACTAGTCAATTGTTTGATGTTTCAACTCGATTCTGCTGAAGGTTGCGGAGTCGCTTGGGCATACTGTTCTTGGATGGCGATCTGTACCAACAGACAACACTGGATTAGGCAAGTCGGCTTTGCTAACTGAACCAGTTGTAGAGCAAGTGTTTGTTACCGCTTCTCCTCGGTCAAACGTTGATCTGGAGCGTCAGGTGGGTTTTATTCTCCTGTTCTGTTTTTGCAAGAGTTGGTCTGATCTGTTAATGTTGAATATCTTGTGTTGCGTACTTTTTTCGACTCTCGGGAGTAACATGGTACTTTTGGTTCCTTGTATTGTTCATCTCTTTGCAGATGTACATATTAAGGAGGCTATCCATGGTGGCCATTCGAGCTGCACTAAACCTTGAGCATGGTGGTGCTAGAGACTTTTATATTTGTTCACTTTCCTCAAGGTTCGCTCTTGAAGATTGCAGATTTCTTTTTCTATGAGATGCCGTTTTCTGCAAGTTTTTCATTCTTGCTTCACTGATTTTACCAGGACAATAGTGTACAAAGGTCAGTTGAAACCCGTTCAGTTGAAGGATTACTATTATGCAGATCTTGGCAATGAAAGGTTTACGAGCTACATGGCCCTGGTAAATATATTATCCATTCACTTTAAATTTTCTCCACTAACTTTAAACTCCAACAAACAGCATGGCAACCCCCGATAACAGAAGAGATTGAAGGTTGAGGAATGACTTCTGAGGCATTGAGGTTTGAATGATCTCTTAAGTTCTTCCGCTGCCTTGATTTCTAATTGACTTTGGATGCTGGATTTGATGCTTGGTTGAGTTGGTAAGAAACCCATTAGCAAGTAAATCATATATGCAGAAACGTGGGTCTGCTACCCTATAAGAGGAGTTGCTGGGGTTCAATTCGCAGTAGATTACTTAAAAGAAAATAATTTGGTGTAACTACCTCTAGGACTGTGGTTGATTTGTCCTGGCAACTACTGCATATGTTTCCCTGAAGAGCTTTGCACAAAACATGTCTTTTGCAAGTCAAAATTGAGAATGACGAGTCTGCTCTTTTTTGATTGGCGCAGATACACTCTCGTTTCTCCACAAACACTTTTCCTAGCTGGGACCGAGCTCAACCGATGCGTGTCTTGGGCCACAATGGAGAAATTAACACGCTTAGAGGCAACGTAAACTGGTATGGACGTAGAATGAAGATTATGGATACCGATTTTTTTATATTTGGATGCCGAATGACGGCAAATGGTGGTCCATTGATTTTACCCTGTCTTCTTTGATAGATTTGAGACAAAATTCTAACCCATTCCACAATGTTCACGTTGTACCATGCAATGAATGTTCCCTTTCTGTGTTCTTTTCACAGGGTGCTCAATTTTTATAATTGAGCGTCTGCGTGTCTTTGACCTTTGAACAGTTTTTGTGTTATCTGACACTTTTTAAATTTCACTCAAGGATGAAGGCTCGTGAAGGTTTGCTCAAATGTAAGAAGCTCGGCCTGTCAGAGGATGAGTTAAAGCACCTTCTTCCAATTGTCGACGCCAGTTCGTCTGATTCAGGTAATGATTTTAGGTTAAGTTATTAAACATGCATTGTTTGCCTCTGAACGCTTATGGAAATCATAATAATGAGGATTGAAAGTGAATGTCTTCACATTTTATCAGCAGATGCCATTAATGTCTGTAAATAGTTTTTTCTCTTATCAGATTCTTACATGCTAATGCAGGAGCATTTGATGGTGTCCTTGAACTTCTGGTTCGAGCCGGGAGGAGTCTCCCAGAAGCAATAATGATGATGATTCCTGAAGCATGGCAAAATGACAAGAATATGGATCCTCAGAGGAAGGCCTTGTATGAATATTTCTCAGCTCTTATGGAGCCATGGGATGGGCCAGCTCTTATATCATGTATTGTCTTTACATTCGTTTCATTATATGATTTAAATTCTTATAGAGTGATCAATTTAAGAACTCAAATTTACGGGTACTTTTGTAGTTACTGATGGGCGTTATCTTGGAGCTACTTTGGATCGTAATGGTCTGAGACCTGGTCGTTTTTATGTCACCCACAGTGGACGAGTAATTATGGCCAGTGAGGTTGGGGTGGTGGATATTCCTCCCGAAGATGTGAGCAGAAAAGGAAGACTCAACCCTGGAATGATGCTTTTAGTTGATTTTGAGAATCATATTGTTGTAGACGACGACGCCTTGAAGCAACAATATTCCCTTGCACGGCCATATGATGAATGGCTTAAAAGGCAAAAAATTGACCTGAAGAACATAGTCGAATCTGTTGATGAATCTGAAAGGATTCCTTCACCCATTGCTGGAGTACTTTCTGTGAGTATGCTTTAATTATATATGGCCGTATAGGTGTGGTTAATGGAGGGCTTTCCTCATTTGCTTTCTCATTCTATTTGAATTTTTCTCTTCCAGACCTCTGATGACGATGACAACATGGGAAATATGGGAATTCATGGTTTATTGGCCCCATTAAAAGCTTTTGGGTATATTTTCTCACTACATTGATTTTTTTTAGATTATTATTTTGGAATTTTAATGTCATTTGGTGGCATTTGATCAACAGCTATACGACTGAAGCTCTTGAAATGTTGTTGCTTCCCATGGCAAAAGATGGCACTGAGGCACTTGGTTCTATGGGCAATGATACTCCTCTTGCTGTTATGTCTAACAGAGAAAAGCTGACGTTTGAGTACTTTAAGCAAATGTTTGCTCAAGTTACAAATCCCCCAATAGATCCAATAAGAGAGAAGATAGTCACCTCCATGGAGTGTATGATTGGCCCAGAAGGTGATTTAACGGAAACTACTGAAGAACAGTGCCATCGTCTCTCTTTGAAAGGACCACTTTTATCTATTGAGGAAATGGAAGCTGTCAAAAAGATGAATTACAGAGGATGGAGAAGCAAGGTTCTGGATATAACTTATTCCAAGTACCGTGGTAGAATGGGATTGGAAGAGACTTTGGATAGGATTTGTGCTGAAGCTCATGCTGCCATTAAAGAGGGATACACAACACTGGTGCTTTCAGATAGAGGTAAGAAACACGTTCCATGTTTTTCAAAAAAGAAATTCAAATTCAATTTTTGTGTTTGATTGATGGTAGCCGCTTATTTTATTTTTCTGTTGTGTCTAGCCTTCTCAAGTGAGCGTGTAGCTGTTAGCTCACTCTTAGCAGTTGGTGCTGTCCATCAATATCTTGTAAAAAATCTTGAGCGTACACAAGTTGGGATTATGATTGAATCTGCCGAGCCCCGAGAAGTTCACCATTTTTGTACCCTGGTTGGATTTGGTGCTGATGCCATCTGTCCTTACTTGGCCATAGAGGCCATTTGGAGGTTGCAGGTTGATGGAAAGATCCCACCAAAATCGAATGGCGAGATCCATTCAAAGAAAGAGCTGGTCAAGAAGTACTTCAAGGCCAGCAACTATGGAATGATGAAGGTTCTTGCCAAAATGGGAATATCAACTTTGGCTTCTTACAAGGGTGCTCAAATTTTTGAAGCCCTTGGTCTCTCTTCAGAAGTGATAGATAAGTGCTTTGCTGGCACCCCGAGCAGAGTCGAGGGTGCTACATTTGAGATGCTCGCTCGTGACTCGTTTAATTTGCATGAACTAGCTTTTCCATTACGTGGGTTTCCTCCTGGTAGTGCTGAAGCTACGGCCCTTCCAAATCCAGGGGACTATCACTGGAGGAAAGGTGGTGAAGTTCATCTGAATGATCCTCTTGCAATAGCAAAGTTGCAAGAGGCTGCTAGAACTAATAGTGTTGCTGCATATAAGGAGTACTCCAAGCTTATCCATGAGCTAAACAAGGCTTGCAATTTAAGGGGGATTTTGAAATTTAAAGAGACTGGCAGGCAAATTCCATTAGATGAAGTGGAACCTGCCAAAGAAATTGTTAAACGCTTTTGCACTGGAGCCATGAGTTATGGGTCAATATCTCTGGAGGCACATACAACACTGGCTGTCGCCATGAACAGAATTGGTGGAAAATCCAATACAGGTATGCTGCCAACTTGTTCCTTTAATGATCTGATCAGCTTTTTAATTACACTGAAGTAGTAGCTGTTAATCCTTTCTTCAATTCACAGATTTAAAGTTTAAAAAGTTCTCTAATCTAATATTTTTATTTTTAATATTGTTTTTGTAAGATCCCTAGTTTTGAATTTGTTTTTTGCGCATCAATAACTAATATTGAAACTTTTTCTGAAGGTGAGGGAGGTGAACAACCATCTCGTATGGAGTCTCTTCCAGATGGTTCAAGGAATCCTAAGAGAAGTGCTATCAAACAAGTTGCTAGTGGAAGATTTGGAGTTTCGAGTTATTATCTTACAAATGCTGATGAACTTCAGATAAAAATGGCTCAGGTAACGTTCTGATACTTATTCTTGCCACCACCTTTCTGTCGGATTATATGTTTCTTAGTGTCCTATTTTGCCTCTTCAACCCTGTTGGAACAGAGGTTTCTTGTGTTTATGCTTCTGCATTCATGACAGATGGTGCTGTGTCTGCAAAGCACCTTTGGTGCCTTTGCATCTTTTTATTGATATCTACGTTTGATATTTGGTGAGACTTAATGTAAACTCAAATTTAATTATCTATTTATTGAATTATTTTAATTTGAATATTTTCTTGTTGTTAAGGGGGCCAAGCCTGGTGAGGGAGGTGAACTCCCTGGTCACAAGGTGGTAGGAGACATTGCAGTGACTAGAAATTCTACTGCTGGGGTTGGACTTATCAGCCCACCTCCTCACCATGATATTTATTCAATCGAAGACCTTGCTCAGCTAATTCATGATCTTAAGGTACTTATTACTTTTTCTTTTGCATGCATTTAACAATTCATTTGAATAATCTTTTACCGTGGATTTCAGAATTCAAACCCGACTGCTAGAATCAGTGTGAAGTTAGTGTCTGAAGCTGGGGTGGGAGTGATTGCCAGCGGAGTTGTGAAGGGGCATGCTGATCATGTTTTGATCTCTGGTCATGATGGAGGTACAGGCGCATCAAGATGGACTGGCATCAAGAATGCTGGTCTTCCATGGGAGCTTGGATTGGCAGAGACTCATCAAACCCTAGTTGCCAATGATCTGCGTGGCCGCACAGTTCTACAGACAGATGGTCAGCTGAAAACTGGAAGAGACGTGGCTATAGCTGCCCTCCTTGGTGCTGAGGAGTTTGGGTTTAGCACTGCACCTCTCATAACATTGGGCTGTATTATGATGAGGAAGTGTCACAAAAACACATGCCCTGTTGGTATTGCCACTCAAGATCCTGTTCTACGTGAGAAATTCGCTGGAGAGCCGGAGCATGTTATAAACTTTTTCTTCATGGTTGCTGAAGAGTTGAGGGAAATTATGTCACAGCTTGGATTTCGAACAATAAATGAGATGGTTGGCCGTTCGGATATGCTTGAAGTGGATAAGGAAGTTGTCAAGAAGAATGAAAAGCTTGAGAACATTAATCTTTCTTTGTTACTCAGACCTGCCTCTGACCTTCGTCCTGATGCTGCACAGTTCTGTATTCAAAAGCAAGATCATGGACTGGACATGGCTTTAGACCAAAAACTGGTAGCTTCTTCAAAATATGCTTTGGAGAAGGGTCTTCCTGTATACATCGAATCTCCAATCTGCAATGTCAATCGTGCAGTTGGAACAATGCTTAGTCACGAGGTGACCAAACGCTACCACATGGCTGGGCTTCCAGCTGGCACCATTCACATCAAATTTACTGGAAGTGCTGGCCAGAGCTTTGGAGCATTCCTCTGCCCTGGAATAATGCTGGAGCTTGAGGGTGATAGTAATGATTATGTTGGTAAAGGATTATCTGGGGGTAAGATTGTTGTTTACCCTCCAAAAGGTAGTCTATTTGATCCAAAAGAAAACATTGTAATAGGTAATGTCGCTCTCTATGGAGCCACGAGTGGCCAAGCATATTTCAATGGGATGGCAGCAGAAAGATTTTGTGTTCGTAACTCAGGGGCCCAGGCAGTCGTGGAAGGTGTTGGTGATCATGGTTGTGAATACATGACAGGTGGCACTGTTGTTGTCCTTGGGAAAACCGGCCGAAACTTTGCTGCTGGTATGAGTGGTGGTATTGCTTATGTTTTAGACATTGATGGCAAGTTCGAATCTCGATGCAATCCAGAGCTTGTCGATCTTGACAAAGTTGACGAGGAAGATGATATAATGACACTAAGAATGATGATACAGCAACATCAGCGACATACAGATAGCAAGTTCGCTAAAGAAGTATTAGGCAACTTTGAGAATCTTTTACCTAAGTTCATCAAAGTCTTCCCACGCGAATACAAACGAATTCTTGCAAACATGAAAGCTGAGGAAGCTTCCAAAGAGGCTTCTGAGGTAGATGTTGAAGAGCCTGAGGAGAAAGATGAGGCAGAGTTATTGGAGAAGGATGCCTTTGAGGAGCTTAAAAAGATGGCCTCTGCATCCTTAAATGGGAAACCCACCCAGGTAGACTTATGTCTGTAGTAACCGCTGTAGTTACTCTAGCAATATATTTTTATATATCATTCTGAAATCTAAACCACATTAGCAGAAGGAAGAAAAGTCAGAACAAGAGGAGAGGCCATCGCGTGTAGCTAATGCAGTTAAACATCGAGGTTTCATTGCTTATGAGCGAGAGGGTGTCCAATATAGGGATCCTAACATTCGCATGAGCGACTGGAAAGAAGTTATGGAGGAATCAAAACCAGGACCACTTTTGAAAACCCAATCGGCTCGTTGCATGGACTGTGGTACTCCTTTCTGTCATCAGGTATCTCTTCTGAAATTGACTTCTTTGTGTTAATAAATGGTAGATAATTTACTATCGATGATTAATGCAGGAGAACTCTGGATGCCCACTTGGAAACAAAATACCTGAATTCAATGAGTTAGTATATCAAAATAGGTGGCGGGAAGCATTAGATCGGCTTCTTGAGACTAATAATTTTCCAGAGTTCACTGGCCGAGTGTGTCCAGCGCCTTGCGAAGGTTCATGTGTTCTTGGTATTATTGAGAATCCTGTGTCGATCAAAAACATTGAATGTTCCATCATAGACAAGGCCTTTGAAGAAGGGTGGATGGTGCCACGACCTCCTCTAAAAAGATCAGGGTATATATCATCGAACCAAGTTATTTTGTTTGCTTTAAAAAAATCTGCAATTCTTGGACACTCGTATCATTAAAAATTCATGTGTCGGTTTAGGAAAAGAGTCGCCATAGTTGGTAGTGGACCAGCTGGCTTGGCTGCTGCTGATCAATTGAACAGAATGGGTCACACAGTGACTGTTTTTGAGCGGGCTGATCGAATTGGAGGTCTCATGATGTATGGTGTTCCCAATATGAAGACAGACAAGGTGGATGTCGTTCAACGGCGCGTTGACCTCATGGCTGCAGAGGGTGTCAATTTCGTAGTTAATGCCAATATAGGAGTTGATCCTTTGTACTCGCCTGATCGTCTCCGAGAGGAGAATGATGCTGTTTTGCTGGCAGTTGGTGCCACAAAACCAAGGTTAGTTCCTCAAAACGCCTTTTCGGACTTATAATCAACATGTTGGATCATGGATTATAAAAGCAATCTATCTATGTGTTGCAGGGATCTTCCTGTTCCTGGACGCGAGCTTAATGGAGTCCTTTTCGCTATGCAGTTTCTTCATTCAAATACAAAAAGCTTGCTTGACAGCAATCTTGAAGATGGAAACTACATTTCTGCCAAGGGAAAGAAAGTAGTGGTTATTGGCGGTGGCGACACTGGAACAGATTGCATTGGGACATCCATCAGACATGGCTGTTCAGGCATCGTAAACCTAGAATTGCTCCCCCAGCCCCCACAAGCTAGAGCCTCAGGAAACCCTTGGCCACAGGTTTAAAATTCTCCCGCTTCTTATTTTTTCAATTCTACACATTGTTCACGTTGGATTTGATGCTTCTTGGTGTTATTGGCTATATTAATAGCACATTACTTGGGCTTGTTTTAATTAACGCCATACGAGTATGAAAATGCAGTGGCCTCGCATATTCCGTGTAGACTATGGACACCAGGAAGCGGCAGCCAAATTCGGTAAAGATCCAAGATCTTATGAAGTTTTAACCAAGCGATTTGTTGGAGATGAAAATGGGAATGTGAAAGGACTTGAGCTAGTACGTGTCCGTTGGGAGAAAGATGCTAGTGGGAAGTTCCAATTCAAAGAAGTGGAGGGCTCCGAGGAAGTAATTGAAGCAGACCTTGTGTTACTGGCAATGGGGTTTCTTGGCCCTGAGTCGGTGAGTGTTTTTATATTCAAACTTCTCAATATCATATCAGAAAACTCTTCTAATCATTAAACCTGGCTATTTCTATATGATCTTGCCTGTGCTTATTTGTTTGTAATCTTCGTTTATTTCTTTTTCTTGGTTTGATTTACGTTGCAGACGGTTGGAGATAAGCTCGGCTTAGATCGAGATGGTCGATCAAATTACAAGGCAGAGTATGGGCGCTTCTCAACCAACGCGGAAGGGGTTTTTGCAGCCGGAGACTGTCGGAGGGGCCAGTCTTTAGTGGTGTGGGCTATCTCGGAAGGGCGACAAGCGGCTAGTCAAGTGGACAAATATCTGTCGAGAGAAGAGAAGGAGCACGCAGCCAAAGCAGGAAATCAAGGGGAGCTGAGCAACAGGCAACAAGATAGCCACAAGAAAGAACAAGATAAATACAGTGTGATGACATAAATTTGAGGAGACACACACAGCATTCATTAGTCTATGATTCCATTAGAAACAGCCAAGGGGGTTCCAATCCAATAATGACGGGTTCGAGCTGGGGAAGCGGTGAATTAAAGGTCTGGCGGCCGCTCTCTCGTCTTCGGACAGGTGGCTGGAATGTGGAAGGAGTAGAACTTTTATGGTTTTAGTATTTGAACAAGGTTTGAGTTGGTTGGTCTGAATAATAATAATGTACAGTTGCTTCTCCTTCATTGGTTTGATGTTGTTGGTTATGTATTTAAAACCAGCAAAATTATGGGTTTGGTTTTTTAAAGGGAATTTCATGCTCGCTTTTGTCTTATTGTTTAGTTTCTTCCTATGCCTCTTCAAATAAGTCCGAACCAGTATTCTTCTTGTAATCAATATTGCATTACTCTTTTATCCCGTCTGAACTTTCTTCCTTCACAGATTCTCTAGAAGATGAATAATTCTTATGTTAAATTTTGTCAATCCCCCGGATAGCGACATCAGACCTTTGAAGATGGATAGATTGAGGTGTGAATTACTCAATAACCGTTTATTTGATTATGATAATGTCAGCATAAAATGATGGTGATGATGAGAATTCAATCTATGCTGGTCGAGTTCACAATCTAAGTTGCTTGGAGATTAAAAATTAAATATTTGGTCGACACCAAATAGCTTGCATTGTGTGAAAGACTTGAAACGAAGAAATTACAAGCATCCCGATTCAAAACTGATAATCCTATGACAATATCTGGATATAATCTGTTAAATTGGCCAAGAAAAGAGAGAGCTTTGCGCTGTAATTGGAATCCCACCACAAGGAAGGACTCCCCAGATGGTGGGCGAGTTTGTAAATTAGCCGTTGCCGGGAAATGCTGAGTCTCTCTCTTCTTCCCCCCGCCAGCGTTCCTCCGCCTTCTTCTCTCACTTCTTCCAACCCTCCTCCCCGTTCCCAATCGTCGGCGTACTCGAATCTTCAGGCTCTGGAGCACCGTCTGATCCGCCTCCTCAATCGTGGCCATCTTCGGCGAGCTGTCGACAGTCTTGACCTCATCCACCCCCACGGCCTCTACCCTGACCTTTCCACCTATTCCCTTCTCCTCAAATCTTGCATTAGAACTCGTAGTTTCCGACTGGGTAGACTCGTTCATGACCATCTCACTCGGTCTAAGCTAGAGCTTGACTCCACCATTCTCAACTCTCTGATCAGCTTGTACTCCAAGTGCGGGGATGTCGAAAAGGCCAAAGGAATTTTCGGAAGCATGGGGGATAAGAGGAATTTGGTTTCGTGGAGCGCCATGGTATCTTGCTTCGCCAATAACGATATGGGATATGAAAGCATACTGACCTTTATCGAAATGCTTGAAAATGAACATTTTCCGAATGAGTATTGCTTATCGGCAGCAATTCGCGCGTGTTCCGAAGCAGCGTATTTCTCCGTAGGGGAAATCATTTTCGGGTTTGTGATTAAAAGTGGCTTCTTCGAGTCCGACGTATGCGTGGGGTGTGCTTTGATTGATATGTTTGCAAAGGGGGGTATTGATTTGGGTTCAGCTCATAAGGTGTTCGAGAAAATGCCTGAGAAGAACTCTGTCACTTGGACTTTGATGATAACTAGGTTTATGCAATTGGGTCGTCCATTAGAGGCCATTGAGTTGTTTCTGAAAATGGTATTTGCAGGATCCGATCCAGATCGCTTTACGCTTAGTAGCGCTATAGCAGCCTGTGCAGAGCTCGAACTATTATCCCTTGGGAAGCAATTTCACTCCAGAGCTATTAAATCCGGCTCGGCTAATGATCGTTGCGTACGGTGTTGTTTAATCGACATGTACGCCAAATGCATTTCAAATGATTCTATGATTAATGCGAGGAAGGTATTTGATCAAATATACGATAATAATGTCATGACATGGACTGCGATAATCACAGGAAATGTTCAGACAGGAAGCGATGAAGAAGCTGTCAAACTTTTTCATGAAATGATCCGGAGTGACGTTCAGCCTAATCACTTTACCTTTTCGAGCATCTTCAAGGCACATGCAAATCTAATGGCTCTGCGGGAAGGCGAACAAGCATTTAGTTTAGCCGTTAAGAGAGGGCTTACTTTGGTGAATTGCGTCGGAAATTCTCTCATCAGCATGTATGCTCGGTCGGGTAAGATGGAAGATGCAGAAAAAGTATTCGATATTATGTTCGACAAGAACATGATTTCTTACAACACATTCATAGATGCATATGGCAAGAACTCAAATTCTGTAAAGGCCTTTGAGCTTTTTCATAAAACCGAGGATATGGGTCTTGGCGCCAGTGCCTTTACGTTTGCAAGTCTCCTCAGCGGAGCTGCGACAATCGGCTCAATTTCAAAGGGTGAACATATTCATGCTAGGCTGATAAAATCAGGCTTCGAATCGAACCAAGGCGTGTGTAATGCGTTAATTTCGATGTATTCCAAGTGCGGAGATATATTAGCGGCTTTCTTTGTTTTTGATGAGATGTGCAATCAAAATGTTGTCTCTTGGACTTCGATTATCACCGGCTTTGCGAAGCATGGGTTTGGAGCGAGAGCTCTGGCGATTTTTCAAGAGATGCTTCAGGCTGGGATAAGACCCAATGAGATTACATATACAGCTGTTTTGTCTGCTTGTAGCCATGTTGGTTTGAAGTCCGAGGGGTTGAAATATTTCAAGTTGATGAGCGAAGAACATGGAATTGTTCCGAAAATGGAGCATTATGCATGCATGGTGGACTTATTCGGTCGGTCCGGATCTCTTTCTGAAGCTATCGATTTTATAAACTCAATGCCATTCTCCGCCAACACATTAGTCTGGCGCACCTTTCTTGGGGCTTGCCGAGTTCATGGCGAATTAGGGCTAGGAAAACACGCAGCGGAGATGATCATCAAGCTCGAGCCAAACAATCTGGCGGCCCACATCTTGTTATCGAACTTATATGCTTCGAGAGGGGAATGGGAGGAAGTAGGAAAAATCAGAAAAGAGTTGAGAGAGAGAAAGCTGATCAAAGAGGCGGGTTGTAGCTGGATAGAGGTCGAAAAAGAAGTGCATAAATTCCACGTCGGAGACTCTTCGCATCCGAATGCTAGGGAGATTTACGAAAAGCTCGAGTGTTTGATTTTGGAAATCAAGGAATTGGGGTATGAACCGAACACGGATTTTGTTCTTCATGAGGTGGAGGAGGAACAAAAGGAACAGTATCTGTTCCAGCACAGTGAGAAACTGGCAGTTGTGTTTGGTTTGATCAGTTCATCAAGGCCGAAACCGATAAGGGTGTTTAAGAATCTGAGAGTTTGTGGAGATTGTCACTCGGCAATCAAGTTCATGTCGGCGGCCACCGGTAGAGAGATCGTTCTGAGAGACTCGAACAGGTTTCATCACATCAAGAATGGAACATGTTCTTGCAATGACTACTGGTAAAAAGAAATTTCAAAATTATACAAGTTGATTTTAGACCATTACAAGTCTCAAATGAGCAATTTCAAATAGTATTCTCAAACATTTCTGCATAAAAAACAGAAACTCGAACATGAACAAGTACATCAAGTGATTCACAGTTGTAACTTGACCCAGAATTGACTATATGAGTGTCTAGATCTGCGACAACTTAAACATTGGTTTGATATTTGGTATCGGTCGGCTTCTTTCGGTTCGATTCTTGGACTCAATCTGTTTTTGAACTCCAATTTTTGCGCAATATTGAGCCAAAAGTATTTCAATACTTGATGCAATAATTAGAGTTCTATTTTTTGAGGCATAACGTATTCTCTATCTATTAATGAACTTGTAAGTACACAAATTCAGCTTTTGATGATTGTTTAATCATTATGGAAGTTAGGTTAATGGGTATCCCTAAAATCCTTAAGTTTCTGTCAGAGAATTAAGATTTTTGACTGGAAACCTTCGCGTCTCGATGGCTGTTCTGACCTTTTTGCTCATCACCGAAAATCGGCGTAGGCCGTTGTCGGGATTCAAGGTATCTCAGCCTCTCTTCAACTGTTATTGCCTTCGGGTGTCATCGCAGGGCTTCCCGGTGTCTTGGCCTCTCGTCAGCCGTTGTCTTTTGCTTGTCCTCCTCATTGTCGGCCAGCTCGTGCCTCGCTGATTACGCCAAAGATCACTTGACCATAATAGATTCTAGATATAAAATAAAACAAACTAAATTAGTGAGAATAAAATTGATGATAATTTAGGTATAGTTTCTCGAGTGAGTCCAATCAATTAAAGAACGAACTTTGTAGTTTGTTTTCTTCACGCCAAATTAGATATTTAGATGCGAATAGTTTATTTTCATATGACTCTAGTGATAGTTTCAGTTTTGGACATCTATTGAACTTTATGAATTTCAAAAATGTTGAAATAGATAACTATATTCATTATTATGGTTCGAAAAAGAATAAACTTAATATTTATATAGAAACAAGTTATAATATTCCTTGTGGCAATAATTTTGATATACTGGATTGATAGAAAACAAACAAGTCACAATATCAAATTCTTTCTAAGATGACACATGATTTACTTTATCATTTGGTTCTACTGTAGCATCTAAGTTTATTTTTAGTGCAAGTAGATGCGTATATGATGATCGACAGAAAAGTCTTGCACCGGATCTCGTAGAACTATTGATATGCATGACTAATTGGTACAACGCTGTTATGAGAGATCAACAATGCATAGATGCAATTGCTGAAGAATTCAAAAATGAGAAGTTCCACAACTAAATATTTCTTAAGTTACTTGTATTTTTTTAAAATATTTTACACATGATTGACAAATTAGATAGATGTCAACATAGTTACGATGTATTTAATTTGTAATGATACAAATGTCAAATTTATTTGTAAAAGAAAATTTTCAATGATATGTAATTTTTTGTTATTAATAATAACCTTTTTTGTTTATATTAAATATTTTTAAAATATATTATATTACATTACTCAGTGTTCATCACATTTTCGAATTGTATAATCACGAAAATTACTTTTAAAAATTTGTATCAGATAAAATTCATTATGTATATCGGGCTTGTTTAAACTTGTTTAGGCTCAGGGTCGAGAGTTAGCTCGAGTCATTTTATTTTAAAAAATTCTTCGCTCGAGTGCCAACTCTAGTTTGTATAGGTATAGGGGTGGATGCTTGTGGTATTGCGCTTCATTTGTTGGGTGGGTCAAAGAATCAATCGCATCGAAAGCTTAAAACAAAACTCAAATTCAAAATTAAGAGTTATGATAGCTGTGTAACCTATAAAGATTAGAGTTAGTCTAGATTTACTTGCATTTTATACTTTCTTACTTGTCGCCGCATTATTAAATCGATACAAATAATAAATAAACATAAATTTTTATTCTTTAATTATATTTGAATTGACCAAAGTATACGGGAACACATCAAGAAATATTGCAAGAATATATGATAAAATGGTAAATCTAGACTTACTATAAAGACCATTCTTGGATGTGGCTGACAAAATTGCATTAGAGGAAATCGACTTTAACATTAAAAAGTTAAAAATTTAAAAAATAACTAATAAAACTTTTATTTTAATCTAAAATTTAATTTTTGATTCGTTCGGAATTAATACTAGATATTAAATTATTTGTGTTTCATAAATTATATACATTATATGTGTGTGCATGTATATTTGTCAAGATTATTTAGACGTGCAAATTGAACCTAAACAGTAAAAGTGAGACAAAATGAAAAAATATGGATAAAGTAAAATAGGTAAAAGAAAAATAAAAAAACCAAAACCATCGACCCAAAACAACAAAAAACCAAGCAATACCAACCGGACCATGGAGAAACCAAGCCCAAATCTTATCCCAAAATCGATAATGAAAACCGAAAATCAATCTTGCACTAGACCCCAAATCGAAATCTTTCGGTTAATTATTGATGTTTTTAAAATCTAACACCAAACCGCATTCTGTCCAAACTCCCAAGACATCAAACATACTATGTCGACCCCTACAAAATAGTGCCAGGCGAAATTAGACATGCAATTGAATTGATGTAATTTTTTGGGTGTAGTTCAACCATTTCATTCACTCATGAATGACGAGATTAGATTAGAAAGCTAATAATTAAAGGTTTCGGCTAGTTTGGTGGACTTGTCGTTACAATCGAATAATTAAATGGGTGACCGGAATTTATGATTAATTATACAATTAGTCATTATCATGCGACAGACGAGAGAGAGAGAGAGAGCAACAAATGGTACGAGGTCCAACTTTACAAACCAAAAGAAGAAGCCACGCCTTCGATTCTAGATCCTCGCCCTGCCCCACCCAATCACTCCCCGTTGCATCTCCTCTCCACGTTTCACTGCCCCCCATCCTGGCCGTCCACGTCTCCCGGACAATATTCAATCCAGTTGGCCACCAAAACCCACTTGTTTCTCATCCGACGGTTCCAACTATTCAACGGCGGAGATTCCCTCCACTTTTCCTTCTTCTCAGCTTTTAGCCTTCTTCCTGAGGAGCAAGCAGGCGGGTTCGTGCAAAACTACTTCCCGTTTGTTTGAAATGTGCCAGCTCACTCCGCTCCCAGCCAAGAAGGCTCCCCGGAGAAGACTCAGAGTCCGGCGCCTGACATGCTCCTGCCCGAGGAAAACTCACTCCACGCTCTCCGGCGAAGAAAAGTCCTCCGGCGATGCCCAAAGTGTCGAGAACTCCTCTTCCGACCAATCTCCGACGCTTGTTTCCTCCCCAGATTGCTTATCGGAAACCGAGCTGGTGCTTTATCCCGCCGGAGATAAAGAGAAGGAGAGTGGTCCGCCATCTACAGTCTACAGCAGTGCGTCCATTACTGGGCGGCGAAGGGAGATGGAAGACGAGGTGAGGGTGGAGTTGAATTTTGCCACGAAGGAGGGTGCCAAGTTTGATTTCTTCGCCGTGTACGACGGCCATGGAGGCGCTGAAATCGCCCGGATTTGCAAAGAGAGGCTGCACAGGGTAGTGGCGGAGGAACTGGAGGGAGAGAAAGGAAAGCAGGTGGAGTGGGAGAGAACGATGGAAAAATGCTTCGGCAGAATAGATGAGGAGGTAATCGGCGGTCCAGCAGCCATGAAGACGGTGGGTTCGACTGCAGTTTTGGCGGTGGTCGGGCCGGAGGAGGTGGTCGTCGCCAACTGCGGCGACTGCAGGGTTGTGCTAGCGAGTAATGGCGGTTCGTTCGCCTTGTCTAATGATCATAAGGTACGTCCCATGCGCCATTACTTTCAAAATTTTGTCCATTTTCTAGTCATCACGTCCTCCAATTTGATAAAATGTTGAACGCAACAAAACAATGCAATTGTTATCATTTATGTTACATTGTTGGATCACGAATTTGAATTGGCATGTTGTTTGAGAATATATTTGACTCTCAATCTGATGAATAGCCTAGCAGGGCGGATGAAACGAAGAGAATCGAGGGTGCTGGAGGGAAAGTTATAAACTGGAACGGCTGTCGTGTTCTCGGAGTCCTGGCTACATCGAGGTCGATAGGTAGTTTGGAAAACCATGTACCAACTAGCTTATATTTTGATAATCTTTGACGAGAATAACTAATTTACATTTAGAGCAAACATTTTTTCAGTTGCAGTTAAAGAATCGAACGATGATTGAAAAAATAAAATACCAAGTGTGACACCAGATTTATAGAAAAATTCCTTTAGAAAAGAAAAGTACTTGTACATGAACAAATTCACTATCAAAATTAGAACATAATTGTTAAGTTTTGCAACTTTAGTTTACATTATTTTAAAGAGAAAATAAAATTATAACAAAGATTGTTATATGACTCCAATGGCCTAACCTAAATATAATTTGGGTCACATTAAATTCTAACGATTCTCGTCAAGTTTTGAAACTTGGTTGTACATTGATATTTTTATAGTTTTTCTAGTGATAGTTCTTCGTGTAAAGTTTGATCTGATCTTTGGAGCAGGAGACGAGTATCTCAAACCCTTTGTAATCTCGAAACCGGAAGTGACAATGACTAAGCGAACCGACAAAGACGAGTTCCTCATACTAGGAAGCGACGGGCTCTGGGATGCTGTCTCAAACGATCTTGCGTGCCAAGTCGTAAGAAGAGTCCTTGGTAGGCATAGGCGCAAGGCTGCATCCCCAAAGATGAGACCGGAGGGAGGGCTCGCAGTTGATGCTGCTGCCGTGTTGGCCGAGCTAGCAATGGCTAAAGGCAGCGGAGATAACATAAGTGTTATTGTAGTTGTGCTTCAAAAGCCAAGTCATTTTTATTCTCTTTAGCGCATAAAATTGATGTTCGGGAGAAGAGATTTGATCATGGAAATGGAGCTTCATTTAAATCTAATTTTATTAATTATGGGAAAATTCAAGTTCATTTTGTTACGAAAATATTCGATAATTAGTTTCATATTCTTGATTTTGCCTCAGAATGAATTGCATGAGTCCATAGTGGTAACTTATAATGTATTTGGGCTAGAGGGGTGCATAATTCGATGTCATGATAATGTATCTTGAGTTAATTCTAAAAAACAACAACAATAGTATTAGATCCACTATCAATTCAGAAGTGTGACCATCTATCTCGTGTGGGTGATAGAGTTCAAATTTCGATAGGCTTGGGCACGATGTTTGTTGGGTCGGCCTTTGGGTAGACTATGTTGCCCAGACGACAATAATTATTATATAGAAGAGGCTTGAAGGATAAGTCGCAATAAAATATAGTAGCTTTTAGAGTATTGAATGCATTATTAAAATATAATATAGGTCTCTATTATAACTAATTAATTTTGGTACGAATGACATTGGTCGAAGTCTTATAAGTAGTATCAGAGCAAAGATCACATATTTGATTTTGATGAAAGATAATTGTTGGCCTAGTGACAACAATTGTCACAGTCACAATCAAAAGTTATGACCATTGGAGTATTGTATGCACTATAAAATTAAAATATATGTCTTTACAATCACCAATTGATATTAATAGAAATGGTTGCGCCTAAGGTCCTATAGTATAGGTCATACCTAATTATTTGGGTTTCGGGTATCAGATGAGGGGCGAAAGGTGACTCGCACCCGCAATATAATTTCAAATAAGCTGACCTGAATTATATGGTAAATTCGAGTCGTTGCGAGTACGATATGAAAAAAAATATTTATATTTCAAATTTCTAATAAATGCTTTTCAATTTTCTTTCTAAATCGTTACTAAATAATTAATATACTAATTTTAGTTACATTTCAAATATCCATCACCCAATCTTCATTCTTCGTTACATACAAACGTAAACATCCATTCTCAATGAAAATAAAATCAATCTATGATCCATTCAATAACAATATTCAATCCATTCCACCATTCAATTATAATGTCCATCATCCAATGATCACAAAATCCATATCAAATTCTAACGTCCAAAATTTCCAAATAAAAATATCCAAAATATACAACCAAACCAATGCAGTCATATCGTATCATTTCCAAATTATCCAAGTAAACTATCCAAAATATCAAAACAACCAATACCATAACATGTCATAAATTCATAATTTCCAAATTCAAACCATAAAAAATTGTACATGTACTCCAACCTAATTACATGAATACCTGTAAACTAACAAACGTTACATAAAATATTAGGTCATGGTCGAATAAGTGTAATTCACAATACCATTAGCACACAAATATGTTCAAATATTGTTGGCATAGCTTCATTAACTACATCATTTGGAGCAATGCTAATGCTAGAATCAATTTCTGCATAAAAACAAACACTATAATTAATAAAAATTTAAAATAGATGTTAAATTCAAGAATGGACATGACAATAAAAAAAACACATAACTTTCGTTAATAATTTGAGGATCTTCTATAGGTTTAGAGCGAACCAAACTTTGTGAGCAAATAATAGCTTCAACAATGATTAGTAACAGAAATGTACGTGATGAATGTACGATGCGTCTTCCATACTTAAATGCTGGCTATGGGGCGACACTAGAGGTCGGAATATAGATACATTCTCTACCCATCGACAATCTATAAATACGCTATGTGATGCATGTTGTAATATAAATACGTTCTCTAGTTTAAATTGATGAATCAACTTGAACTGAGATGGATCATCTTGTTTATAAATACGTTCTCTAGAATTATGGGTCATAATGCTTTTTAATGATCTTGGTTTGTAACTCACAATTTTTTTTTCGAATTAGTTTGAATACGTGATATAGATTGAAATGAGAATCACATTTCTACCCATCGACCGTCTATAAATATGTTCTCTAGTTTAAATTGATGAAATAATTTGTGTTTAAAATTTGTTCCATTTCAATTTATCATCTTCAAGTTTGGATGGTAAATGAACTAATATTTTATAATATAAATATGCTATTTTCACCCATCGATTTCGATATCCAAATAATGTATGAGAATGTTTGAATATTTAACTAATTAAACTATATATCACACTAAATTAATATAGATATTTCAATAATATCATTTAGAGAAAAATGTTACAAGCTAGAGAGAACACATGGAATCTTACATCAATTAGATAAGACTACATCACAATGAGGGAACTAAATTACGAGATGCATTCCTAAACGAAGCAAGCCCTTACCTTACTAAGACAAGTTATTCATTTTCTCGCCCTAATTTCTACAAGACCACCTTGACAAAGTCGCTAGCAAATATCGAGTAATTCATGTTATAAAACCTGAAACCGTCACACTGGGGTCGACTCGGGTGGACCCTTATGAACTTTCTTCGCACGAATATGCTTTACGCTCCGAAAGATTCTAGTCAGGAACCTAGACCCCTGAGCCGCGACCCGTAAACTAGATGGACCCACCACTTGCAGAGCCGACTGGTCCATTCTCTCGGTTTTATTTCGACAATATCGCCGCCAAGCCGCCTGCAAAACAAGAACAGCAAAAGGGGCCCACTTCTCTCTAAAGTTAGGCAAATCTCCCATCTCTCTGCTGAAGAGCCACCAGAACTTAGAGATCACTGTTCTAAGGTCCCTTGCCTTTAAAACAAAGGCCTCTACCTTTGTATGTGCTCTTACAGTCTTTGTTGACATAGGAACAGCAGCGGAAAAGGGTGTAGCAAGTGCCCAATCGAGAAGCTCGGCTCCAAAGAAGTCGCCTTTTTTCAAGTACTCTGCCGTCGAATTCCCACCTCCGGTTGTGTACGTCCATAATTGGCCTTGCGTGATGAATATCATCTCGTCAAGCGGCTCACCCTCTCGTACGATGAAATTGTGCTCGATATATAATACTGGCTTGAGATAATCGTAGATCGCATCGAGTAGATTTTGATCCATGTTTCTGAGAATAGGAATCTGCGTGGAATGAAAATGGTTCATTCGACATTTCAAACATCGATAGTTGACACATTTAAAACAAGAGTGGATTAACTCAGACAAAGACCAAAAATATGCTTTATTTAAGTACTAATACACATTTAATTAAAAGAAAAACGATAGGCTTACCTTCATTATTGGAATTTCGCACAGATGACGCTTTGTTGATCTTCTGAGATCTCTCGGAAGATTGACAAGAAGACTCTCGAGATCAATGCCCCTCGTATTTCGCCATTTGAACTTTTCGTATTTTTTAATCTGAGTCTTGAGAGTTCTTGGGAGAGAATGAAAAGCCATCCATAGTTCAATGTCTTGTCCTTTAAGTCTCATTTCCTCTAATCTTGCAATTTTGGTCTGCAAATATGTCTGTTTCACACCAAATCTAGCCATATAACTACAATGATCACCATCACTATCGCGCTAGAAATACAAATACGACATTTACCTGCAAATTCCCAATGAGAAATGCGAATAAAACTAAGCCGGAAGTCGAAATCATGGCTGCAAAGTAGATTTCCCATAAAAAGGTGCTTGTCTCCAGGTTTTGACCCAAAGAACTGCATATTAAAAACAAGACTCTGGTTGGCTTTGAAGAAAATTGAAACAACTAATGGAACACCTACCATTATTAATCGAAAAATAAAACAGTCCCAACCTTAAATTCTGAAGTCCCCACCAATAGCAGAAAGAAATTTTTTTTATAAAGTCTCTCGAATTCACAATGCCGGATTCAAGTGCAGGAGCGAAAATTCCAAAGTTAAACCGTCCGTCGGCTTTCGGCAGACTAAGAAAACAAAATTCGTGCATGACTGAGTTACTTGCCGAGTTTTTATTACAATCGAAAGAACAAACTTGTCCTATACTACGTCTACATGCACTTTGCCAGCATGATATTTTTCGCTCGACCGAAAACAAGTACCAGAAGGCTCCAAACACCTGAAATCACGACTAAAATGCTGATTAAAATCCAAGAAAAAAAGTTCCATTTTCGGGTTCATTGAACAAAACGTGGAGAGTAGTTGTGCTTACATGGCTTGCAAGCATGTAAAGGAAGAGATTAAGAGCAGCTTTAGCGCCCGGTTTCTCAGGAAATATACTAGTAGTCCATGTAACTCTCTTCAAAAACGCGTAGATTCGAAGAACTCTTGGCACAAATTGGAATAAAAGAACAAACTTCGATACCATCACTGCAGTCCAGAGCGAAGAGCTCCATAACTTTGGTATCACAAGTAGAAATACCACCTGCAGAAGCGTGTAAATACGTTGAACTCTAATGTACGAACGATCGCAAACCTTAGGGTCTACAAGCAATTTAACAATAGATTTTTCATTACTATTCTGTTAAATAATGGGGGGATGTTACTAATCCATAAAGTATTGATTTGAAGATTAAAAAAACACTTTAATTGGAAAAATTAAAATTCGACAAGGTAAGTCAACAGGAATGCAAAGAAGGTAAATATAACTGAAATCACAAACATCAAAATTTTGAAAGAAATTATACAATCTATGACAAGAAACAGAGTTAATCATTAAAAGATACCTGTGGAAGTGGAAGAACAGAAAGAACATCAATCAAAAAGCTCGAAAACAAGTATCTCTTCACAACTGCCCAAACACTAGGATTGTTTTCGGATCGAGTGGTGACAGGACGGCAATAAAATTGGAAGATCAGAAGAGCAGCATAGATTAAATCCGTGACAGATCGAAGAACGACGACTATAATCTTCAACTTTCCATCCCAACTGACACACTTGTTTTCCTCATCAATCACCAAAATGTAGCAGAATAAAGGATCAAGACAGGCTGCAACTACGCACAACACAACTAAAACTTCGTTCCATAAATGGAACAGTCCATGTCCGTCGAGAAATTTCTTGACAGCAACCAACCATTTGCTTCTAAAATCATTGGAAAATTGAATATCGCCGAAGCTCGTGATCCTGTCGAAGCTCATTTCTGGGCCTCTTTGTAAGTTGTTCAATTCTGAAGCAGATGAGTTCAAAGCACTGGATGAAGGCATTGCTCTTGTTGAGGAAAGTGGCCGCTTCGAACGATCTCGAAAGATCCAATTTTGAATCCTGAAATCAACTTCAAGTTTAGGAGGTTATTCAGTGGATGACGGAAATTGAAGAACTGCAGAAGAACTCACTGCGAGAAGCAATTTCTTTGACCTCCGTTACTCATAATTTAAGATTGGTTGGGATATTCATCTACCCATCAAGCACTTCTTGCAAATTACGACCTGAATTCAAATCGAAAATCCCCATAAGTCAGATCAAAGCACGAAAAAAGAGGAACCCAGTAAGCAAAGCCCCAAAATACATGAAATAGATTGAATTTGACATCTGGGTTTCTTCTGTTTCAGTTCGACAGTGTAATAGTGATCAAATTCAATGCCTAAAAAGAGAACGACGAAGAAAGCAGAAAAAAGGAGTGAGGAAAGAACACTTACGGTCCAACTTTCATGTCTGCGTAAGGAAACTGAATGCATCGCCATTGATATACCAACCTTGCCCATGTAAGTTTCTGCGCAGAATCGCAGTTTCTCATTGACGATGGGGAAAGTCGAGGTAAAAAAAGACTTGCTTTACCAGTAAACAAAAATGGAGCTCATATTATACGACCAAAAGATTGGGTCCACGACAGCACGAATTAATTTAATTTGTTCTTTCCACTAATAGAAATTGCCTCGAAATAAACACGAAGAGGAATGCGAATTAGCAAAATCAATCACGGCAGTCGTCCCTGCCCTGGCAGTTAGGCCAAAGAGTAAAGCAGCTGCATTAAAGCTTCAACTTTTGCTTCAAATCGCTTTTAATGATCCAATAATTCCGCCTTTTTGGCAGTGTTTTTGCTGATAATCCACAAACAGACAAAACATCTTTCCTTTGGAAAATTCTATGATATTGAAGATTATTGTTTGAGGTAGGGTCCATCGCTTTTTTGGCGATCAAAATGTGTTCATCTTACACTCTAATGACAATCAGTTTCTTCATTCGAGTGAGCTCGATCAAGCTTGTCTCCTCCCCTCTTCGAATCCGATCATTCCCTTCCTCTCTCCGGCGTTGATGCTCGATTCATCGTCTTCGTCGGCATTGACAATCGCCGAACAGTTTCGTCTCCGTTGTCTTCGTCTGAGTCGTGATTTTTGTTTTTCTTGACGGCCCATGGAGGTTGAGCTCGAGGGATCGTCGACGATTCTTCTTCAGCGACAACCGCGTCTTCGTCTTCTTCTTTGGCAGCTCCTTCGTCTTCGCCTTCGTTGATCATTGATCGGTTGTCTTCCTCGGCTGTCGAGGTCGGTCGTCGGACGTCGCAGCGTCCCCCTCAGCCCTCGTCTCTCTCTCTCTCTCCCTCTCTCTCTGATGTGCAACCGAAAGGTTAGCACGACGCAGATCAAGTGATGTTCTACTTAGCGTGGAAAATTATATGCTCGAAGGTCAAGGCCGCGCTATCACGAAGATAGACGGAGTTTGACGAGCAAGCATGCACTCGAGTGGCCGGACAAGTGTTGTCTCAGCAAACTAGTGCGCGCAAACGGGACGGAAAAGAGAGAAGGAAAAATACCGCTCGGGAAGGAGGCGGGCGTAGCTCGAAAGGTTGGCGGAGGTGGACGGCGAGGCAACTTAGATACTCGGGCGGCTGAGTGGGTAAGCTCGGTAGACCTCGAAGGGGCGCTCGGATGTGACTCACCGGGCGTTCGACGAGGGGTGACGCTCCTTGGCCAGATGTGACTCATCGGAGAAGAGATGTCGGAGGATGGCTATCAGTAAGGCACAAGGTTCTCTTATTTGATAAACTTCACTAAAAAATAACAAGGGGGTGTGACACATTATATAGAGTGCCGAAGGGTCCCTATAAGGCAAGCCTAGGGCCCATGGGGGTGGTTCCCTATATGGAAGGCGGCTGACCCTTTAGGGTTCATTCTCTTATTCTAAGACTTAGAAAAACTCGGGAAAACTAGAGAAAAGGCCTATCGGGTGGGCTTGGCAGCCTCGGACGGTCCTCGGTTGCGATCGTGGGCCTGCTGGGCGCTGTGTCCTCGGTTGCGATCGTAGGCCGGCTTGGCGCTGTGTCCGCGGTTGTGATCGTGGGCCTGTTGGGCGATGTGTCCTCGGTTGCGACCGTGGGCCTGCTGGGCGCTGAAGTGTGTGCGCGCAATGTTGCTGGGGTGCGCGCGGTTGCTGACATGATGCTAAGTTGTGCGCGCGCGGGCAACGCTGATCTTGCGGAGTGTGTCGGGGCGCACGCCGTTGTTGCCGAAGTAAGTGTGCGCGCGGAGCATGCTGTGCGCGCAAGGCTGAACGCAGGTGTCGGTGCTGTCTCGATAGTGGGCACGCGTGCTGGGAGAGATGTCTCAATGGTGGGCGCGCGCGCGCCGTGATCCTCGAAATTTCATTCGAACAAGTACTTCGGTTGCCCTCTATCTTTCTCTGAGGGCTTCTCAAGGTCAATGTTACCTGCAAAAATAACAACTAAGTTAGATAAAATTTGAAGGTCGAGACGGTGCATCGGGGAATCTGAGATGGTGGTCGGCCGTTGTGCGATGGTATTAGGCCATTGCACATCTCTCTCTCTTTCTTTCTCGTCTCACCGTTATAGCCTGCAGCTACATCAACAGTAATCATACACTGCTCACGATCTGAAATCTAGCTACCTGTAATCTAGCTGTTGGATCTTCTAATGTTCTGAAATCTAGTGATTGGATCTTCCAACAACTACATTATAGGGTGTTATGAAAGAGGAGTGGGGTGTTTCGATTTTTATTCACTGAACTCTCTCTCATATCCTCTCAATCTCTCACGTTTGAACTTCACTTGACCAATAATTTGTTCCTGCATATTTGATTTTTATCTAATCAACTAAAAGTTATTCATCAAGTTATGTATATCATTTGATTGTTAAGTTGTCATTTGTCTTTAACATTTTTTATGAACTATTTTTTTTTTAAATGTTGTCGAGCTGATATTTGTGAAATTTTAAATATTTAGTATTACGTACAAGTCATTATCGAGTAATTGATGAAATATATCAATTTATAAAATTATTTGTTATTACTATGTATCAATATAGATGTAAATTACATACAATTTGATTCGTTTCCTTCCGATGATGACGACATTCAAGAAATTAGATCTAGTAATACCGTATTTTCTATTTGTCACACATTTGCACATGCATCCACAACATTACTGAAATCTAAAAAATCTAAAACGTCGAATGTTTGAAAATATTTTGAATTAAAAGAAATACAAATAGAGAGAAATTAGAAAATATGGTGCAATGCAAATATTTTATAAAACACTATGTGTACCAATCTACCACTAGCACTATTGGTAGCCATTATAAAAAATATCATGCACACAAGCAAATGAGAGATTGTACCCCATTACAATTAAGTGTTGGTGGTTAAGAAAATTTTGTGTATTCACACAAAAGATTACGAGAATGTGCTGTAAAATATGTAGCACAAAAGGAGTTACCGCTATCGATGCTTGATGGCGAAGTCATTGAGCATTTTGTGAGGAAATACATTCTTTGTAATACATTGCGATGTAACATCATTAAAATGTACACTAATATGAAAAATAAATAAATTATTTTATTGTCTGATGCACTTACTATATGTATTTGTATTACTTCCGACTTATGGAGTACACTTNATCAACTTCCTCGTTGTGATGTGTTTGATATTTTGGGTTAGTGAAAAAATAGTGTGGTTGTATATTTGATTCTTTTTAAAATAGCATGTGATTTAGTAACACATTATGTTTCTACTGTAGCTTTCGATTCTGTTTTTAGTGTTGGTGGAAGATTGTAGGACAATCGACCGGGAAGTCTTACACAGGATCTCGTGGAGACCTTGATATACTTGAAGGAATGGAGCGATGCAGTTACAAGAAACCAACAACGAGATGATGATTTAGCAGATGAATTCAAAATTTTAGAATTTGAAAATTATTAAATTCTAAACTGTAACTCTATGTAATTTTTTACACTTGTAATTTTTTTATATGAAATTTTTACACTTGTAATTTTTTAAAATTCGTACAATTTAATCTCAATGATATGTAATTTTTGTAAAAATAATAAATATCTTTACGTATATTAGGCTTGTTTGGCTCGACTAGTGTAGGCTCAACCGACTCGGCCGAGCCTCGAGCCAAAATTTTTAGAAAAAAGTTCCACAGGTTCGACTCGAATAGGCTCGACATATTCGGCTCGAAAAGCTCGACGAGCCAAAAAAATTCTGGCTCGACGAGCCAAAAAATTTCTGGCTCGGCTCGCTCGAGTGGCTCGATTGCCGGCTCTAATGAAACCGTTGATGATTGGGTCATAGCGAGTTTTTGGGAGTTTAAAATTGTTAAGACTTTGCCAACAAATGTGAATAAAAGGAATTTCGTGAAGAGGCTCAAACTCACTCTAGCTTGTTCGATCGACTTTACCAGAATGACGATCAAGAATAATTCAAAGGTGATTTAAGAAGAAAATGGGCAAGAGACTTGAATTGTTCCTTAGTTGGTTGCTAGACTAAAATTCAAGCCTCTTTGATCGAGAATCGACTTTCAGGTTAGATCCATCCGACATCAGCATGATATTGTAGCAAGTTGAGCCAAACCAGTTAGGCTTAATGCCTCCTTCTTGCTTTCTTTCTTATCTCTTTTATTATGTTTTTTAAATTATGCTGGTACAAAATTGGACAATGAAGAGCATAATAGCTATGTAAGGCATTCCCTTTTACCCTCTAATGCCATTTACTTTGATTTTTAAAAATTGAAAAGATCTCTGTTATTTTCACGACTCCCCTTTTACTTTATGAAAAAATTATTGATAAAGTTGACTCTTTTATAGCATCAGATAGGGATGAGCATGGGTTGATTTGGGTCGGGTTTTTAACCAACTAGCACCGACNTCTGAGACAACCCGACCCAAACCCATTTGGGTTGGGTCGGGTTGGGTTTTTGGTCCTATTAAAAAATTCTTTCAAAATAAAAACATCTATCAAAAATATCCATAAAAAACATCCATCAAAATGAAAACATCCATCAAAATAAAAACATCCATCAAAATAAAAACATCCATCAACATCCAAACATTTATAAAAAAAATATTCATCAAAAGAAAAATATTCATTAAAATAAAAGCATTCATCAAAGTAACTCTTCAATTCGATTTGTCTTTCATTGTTCATCATATCTTACCCTTCTCAGTCTCATCTTTTCTGCAAAATCAAATAATACAAATTTTTTATTTACATTCATCATATACAAGCTAGATGATATTTGATAAGTAGAATAATTGGTTTACCATTGACCTTCATTATTTAATAATTGTTGGCATATTTTCTTGTACTTCTCCATTTTGAGATTGACGAATGTTTGCTGCAAGTGCTACAAAATAAAAACAATATAAGAAAAAGTCAACTACTATTAAGGATATGACGTAAAAAAATGAATAGACATACCTTCGTCAATAGTTTCATAATCATCTATCACATCTGGATTAGTAGGAAAAGTTGTACGAATCCAACTTTGAGTGCAAATAATTGCTTCAATTGTCGTGGGTAATAAGAGAGTCCGTGATGAATCGATGATACGTCCACCACAACTAAATGCTGATTCAGAAGCCACTGTAGAGATTGGAATAGTCAATACATCTCTTGCTATTTGACTCAAAATTGGATACTTAAGTGAGTTACATCTCCACCATACCAAGACGTCTACTTTGTCAGAGTAGGCGTCAGCCTTTTCTATTAAATACTCATCAACTTCAGACATAGCACTTGAGTTATCACAATTAAGGGAGTGGTCGTAAAATGAAGAGATTGCTAGAGTAGTTGTCTCTTGTAGATCTTGTAAATTTTTATCAATCGGAGAACTTGAGCTCTCATCACCTTTGTACTCGTAGTACAATTTTTCCATTAGATTATATATTTGCTTCATGAAATCTGATGCTCGGTCAACACCAAACAAAATTGATAGAAAATGTTTTAACATTTGTGATTTGCATCTTTGATCTAGAAGAACGGCTATGAAGAAAAGAGAATTGAATTTCTCAAAACTTCCCCAATATTTGTCAAGCTTATTTAGCATTCCAATAGCCATTTTTTTCAACAACTCGTTCTCCCCTTCGGCATATTTTTGAATGGTCATCTTCAGCCCACATACTTCGATCACATAAATATTGGCTGTAATATGCAGTGATGCTGAAACTTTGAGTGTAGTATCATAAAACACCTTCAAGAACTTACATAATTCATGAATGTTAGCCCAATCTGCATCTGTTGGCGGTCCATCATCTTTCATGTCCGAAACAAAATTTTTATCACAATCTCCTAATTTTTGAAATGCCTTTGAATATTTTTCAGCATTCACTAACATTAGGTACATAGAATTCCATCTAGTAGGCACATCAAGACTTACATTATTCTTGAATGTAATTTTGAGGCCATCAATACACTTCTTAAATTGATGTAACCTTCCCGGTGAAGACTTCACATATTTCACTGCTTTGCGCACTCTAATAATTGCACCTTCATGTCCTTTGAGACCGTCGTTGACAATCAAATTCATAATATGGGCAAAGCAACGTACATGGATGCATGATCCATCTGCCACTAAACCTTTCCAATGTCTTAAACTTTTAACTAAATGACCAATTGCGACATCATTGGAAGAGGCGTTGTCAACAGTTATCGTAAACACTTTGTTAATTTCCCACTCGAGCAAACAGTCTTCCAACATGTTTGCAATTGTTTCCCCCTTATGATTCTCAATTTGTCGAAAATTGAGAATCTTTTTGTGCAACTTCCAATCACCGTCAATGAACTGTCCCGTCAAAACCATGTAATTCATATTTTGGTTGGAAGTCCATGCATCTGTAGTTAAGCACATTCTTTTCCCACTTTTTTTTATGTACTCAATCAATTGATTTTTCTCTTTTTTGTACAACGACTCGATATCTCTAGCAATCGTCCTACGTGATGGCATAACAAAGGACTTTTGAAAATATTGAAGCAATTCCTTGAATCCTTCCCATTCCACCATTTTTATCGGAAGTTCATCTTTAATGAGCATTCTTGCTAAGTAGATACGTGCAGTTGATTGGGTAAATTGCTCGGTAAGATTTTCTCTATCTTCCTTAACAAAAGGCAACGTCTTTTGTTTTCTGTCATTGCTAGCTAAATATTTTTTGCATACTTTCAAATGTCTGCTCATAGTTGATGTGCCATTCTTTCGAGGGTGCAAGCATAAAGTTGAGAACAATAATTGCATTCTGCTTTCGGCTCTTCGGGATCACCAATTTCCACCAATACAAAGTGATCCCAAACTTCCGATCTAAACACCCTTTTCTTCGAATTCATACTGCTATCTGTCTGACTAGTTTCACTATCCATTCCGTAAGATATCAGTAAGCTAAATCGGTAGTCTAGCTGTTGCCAACAGCCTGTTGGTGGCCTCACCTTGAATGCCTAAGTTGCAGCTGCTACAACAAATCCTCCTATCAAGGGGGTAGCCTATTACATAAAATATTTTAATTAAACTTCACATTATGCTTATAGAATAACAAAATCTCATTCTGTTTGAATAAAATATAGTTGATTCAAGAAATACATAAGAAACATCAAACTTAATTTTATTCAATTGTATTTGTTATGATTTATTTGAAAGCACATATTCACAAAAAAATATGAGCGTNAAGAGACTTGAATTGTTCCTTAGTTGGTTGCTAGACTAAAATTCAAGCCTCAGAATCTCGACTTTCAGGTTAGATCCATCCGACATCAGCATGATATTGTAGCGAGTTGAGCCAAACCAGTTAGGCTTAATGCCTCCTTCTTGCTTTCTTTCTTATCTCTTTTATCATGTTTTTTAAATTATGCTGGTACAAAATTGGACAATGAAGAGCATAATACCTATGTAACGCATTCCCTTTTACCTTCTAATGCCATTTACTTTGATTTTTAAAAATTGAAAATATCTCTTTTATTTTCAAGACTCCCCTTTTACTTTATGAAAAAATTATTGATAAAGTTGACTCTTTTATAGCATCAAAGTCAACTTATAATATACATGAATGAGTGTGCGATGATTGATTCTTGTAAAAATACTCATTTACATGAAAGATTGAAACGATGTGAGAATACGACATAATATAAGACACCACATTTGTAGTTATAAGTGACTCAGTTGATTTGTGTTACCTGAATGCAGTTGCATAAGATTATGGAAAGATTTAGAGTGCGATGGTTATCTCATTTTCTTCTATAAAAGCAATGAAGTTAATCGAAGATAACTAGAGTGTGTGAGGTAAACACAGAGACACTACAGTGAGCGATAAACAAATAGAAACAAGAACAAGTAGGGTTTACTTATCTATTTTCTACTCTGCGTGACACTCCTCTTTTAGAGGCTGAAATGGTGGAGAGAAGAAACTCTCAAGAATCGGCAAAAACCTAGATCTAGTCATGATAAAACTGAAGGAGAAAGATTCAAATGAAAACAGCCAATATTTTATATGAAACATTCATTAGCAAATCGATTATATTTGAAAAGCAAATTATAAAATTGGGAAATTATGAAATTACTACAGAAAACGAATATTATAATATATTGTATATTGTATTTTTGTATAACATATAATATATTCACTAAAAGTATAATTATTTTTGTATATATTGACTCATTTAGCTCGGCTCGTTAGACCCGGCCTATTGGACTTGCGAATTAACTCGGGTTGGCCTGAATTTTTAGCTTGTGAATTTGGGGACTAAATCCTTGTTATTTCTTGTAATTTGCTCATTAAAATGGATTAATTCGAGATTATTACAGGAAACAAATTGAACAGAATGTACACGTGGCAGACAATGATTGAATGTTAGGATTTGACAGCGAGGGTTGACATGTAGATGACTATCCCCCAAAGTGGGTGCAAGGGGAGCGCCACGCTGCCACCCCTCTCATCTCTCTTTCTCTCCTCTTTTCTCTCTCCGCCCTTCCAAACTCCCCTGGCTTCTTGCTTTCGTCGTCAAAATCTTTGCGTTGGATGCTTCTACGGCTAAAACTTGAGCTTCGTCAAAATCTTTAGGTTGTTGAATGGCTTTCATGCTCCTGCCTTGGTTTCGGTCAAGATTTGATCTGTTTTAGCTCGTAATCTGGTAGACTGGTGCTTCTTTGTGTGTGCTTTTGTGCCGGATTATTCAAGTTGATCTACTCCGATATTTTCTTCTTTTTCTTTCTTCCTTCCTTTTCTAAAGGAAAATGAAATGATAAGAAATTAGCAGTTACTTTTGAGAAGTTATTGCATTTCTGGGTGTTCTCTTAACCACTTTTTTTTTCACCTGCGTTCGGGATTGGTTTTCAATCCTGTCGTTGGGTTGAATAGACGTGAATGTGGTGAGATGAACTCGATGGTTATTTGCATTGATAGGGTATTAATTTAGAAAATCATTTGGGAAATTTTGATGCTCATTCTGTTTTTCTTGATCCTTTTTATGAATCAGAAAGCAATGTTTTTATTATGTTGCATTACCCTAATATTCTAAATTATATTTGATGCTTGATAAAAGAATTTTCTTCTCTGAATCTGTTTATTTCATCGCATAGTCTATCATACATAGAAAATATGCGGCCATTTTGTGTTCTTGTTGATTTTTGAGCTCCTATTGAACAGTGTATTCGTTAATTTAGATGGTATGCAGCACTGGCATACGAAGTCTCATTACTCAATCAGGGCGCCTAGGAATATTCTCGAAGAAGCCGGTCCTACCCAGCAATATCCATAAAAATCTTCCTTCAGAACTTGGGTCCACAAACTTGTTTAGGTATGAATTCTGCACAAGTTTAAGGATGATGGAGGATGAAGGAGCAATGGAAAAACGAGGACCAATGGTTGGTATGTTTACACAGAAAGAACACGACGGTGGATGTCTCTGCGGAAGCTTGAAAAGGTTCATATTGGCCTCATCAATCAAATGCTTGTTTTTAATGGTCGTAAAATGAATTTTTTATGGAACTTTTCGAAGGAATTTTTTTGGCTTCCATCTTCATCAACTTGTCATTATTTCTTATCTTACCAAAACTTGCCTGCATTTGTGTAAATTTTTTATAGTTTCTACCAAAGACCAATAGTTAGGTTTGGAAGGTCTTATCCCATCCATATATCAACCTCAGCTAAAAATGAAAATGATCACATCATAATAGATAGCAGAATTTTTTGATTTGTGGGTCAGAACAGATCCATAATTTTGTGCATTTTTGGAGCTACTAATTTGCTGTGGTCATTTTATTACTCAGTCGATATAGCGATCAAGGTCTTTTCATATTGCCGCATTTGTCCAGATATTTTTCTTAAAATCCCTTGTCCCTTCTCTATTCTTGTAAAAAATTATCTACAAATGACTGCATTTCTTGATGTTTAATGTCTGGTTATAATCAACTTCTGTTTTCATTTTCAAAATGGGAGCATACCATGCTAAACAGTAAGTCATTTCATTTGAAAGAATTAGAATTCCAAAGATGCCTGAACCTCATTGAAAGTCACAATCAAGAACTCTAAGCACCAAGCTTTATTCGGCTGATTTCTTCTAACATAATGTCATTCGTTGATGAATTAGTTTTTCCTTCTTGCTACTGCCTATTGACCTGACCAATGATTATGATTTCTGAATACGATCTTCACTTTCTTGTTTGTTTTACAGTGAAGATGGAAATTTTAGCTGTGGGTATTCAAGCTTTAGAGGGAAGAGGGCAACAATGGAAGATTGTTTTGATATTAAAATGTCAACAATAGATGGGCAGAGAATCTGCCTCTTTGGCATATTTGATGGTTAGATGCTCTTACGAAATCCAGAACAAGATGAATATTTAAATATTTGATGCAAAGCTTTGAAACGCCGTTGTTATGTTCCCATTATTTTGTCTCTCAAGAAGTGTACAGATCTTAGTGAAATTTACATTTAGGCTTCTTTTATTCTGGACTATCACTTCATCCTATGCAACTATTGTAGTTTTGTCAGTGAAAAGGTAAATTTCAAACTAATCTACCATTGCTAGATGATCAAACTAAATAAACAAAAAAAAAGAACCCTTGTGGGAGAACTCTGAACCTTAGAACTCTTCTAAATGCTTTATTGTTCAACACAAATACTTCTGCAAAGATTATTTACTAGTGAATGAAAACCATGTCTTTTTAACTAGAATAGCATTAATTGTAGGTCATGGTGGATCACGAGCCGCTGAGTACTTGAAGGAGCATCTCTTTGAGAATCTCATGAAGCATCCATTATTCTTGACTGATACTAAATCAGCTATTAGTGCGTTCTAATTCTCTTACGTTTATTCCAGAGCCGCTTAATATTTTGGGATTATGATTTTATTTTTCTGCTGTGGAATTTGTTAGCTATTTTCTTTTTGATATTATCATTACTGGATGAACAAATGGATCCATAATTGTCATATTTCCAGCTGTCAGAACTCTAGTTTAATTCATTTGACATAGAATTGCTCCATTTTTTCATGGATCTCAATTTCTATAATCTTTCAGGCAAAACGTATCAACAGACAGATTCAGATTTTTTGGACTCTGAAAGAGATATTTATCGTGATGATGGTTCTACTGCTTCGACTGCAGTATTGATTGGAAATCATTTGTACGTTGCCAATGTTGGAGACTCACGCACTGTCATATCAAAAGGAGGTAGAGGTACGAATAATTCTGTCTAAATTTTATTTTATGTAGATTTTAGTCATCATGGTAAGCTCAAGCAATATTAAACATAAGATTTTCTGCCACTGATACTGCAGATAGAAGGCAAGGGTTGGGATTTATTGTGGTTTATCTCATTTTTCTCCCATGGTTTACTTGTCTGTTTGACAAAAATATTTGACCACATCATGCCTTCGTTTTTATTGTTCGTTTATGGTAGCTGCGATGTATGGATTGTTCCACAACGTCAATATCATATGTTTTTTTTTGTTGGAAGCTCTGCAGTCATTGAGTTTGTTAAGGAGCCTGGTGTTTTTTTTTGTTGACAGCAATTCCACTTTCAAAGGATCATAAACCAAATAGAACTGATGAGAGGCAGAGAATTGAGAATGCAGGTGGTGTGGTGATGTGGGCAGGTATGATTGAATGTCAAGATGCATTGATATTAAAGTTTCGATCTGCATACTTAATATGAGTTATTATTTCGTTGAATCCTCGCATGATGTCTGTACAATTTACGTCAAGATGTAGTCTATGTTACAGGGTGTCAACCAGAAGAATCAAATGTTGGGTAAGTGATTTATAAACATTAGTAATGGAGCAGCTAGGAGTTTTCTTTATAGATTCAAAGGGTAAAAAAAAAGATTCATTCTTTTAGTTTATTCGAATACAACTATGTCGATTCTGATTTTTTTTTTTGGGAATGTATCTGGCTAATCATACAGATTTTCCATATTAGTAATGGATTTTATGAATTCATTTGTAGGTACATGGAGGGTAGGAGGTGTGTTAGCTATGTCGCGGGCATTTGGAAACCGGATGTTGAAGCAATTTGTCGTGGCAGACCCCGAGATTCAGGTGATAGATGTCTCATTTAGCATGATAAGCTTGAAATGAAATGATGTTTAATTTATGAGTAATGTTACATTTATTCTCTTATTTATCTTGAAAGCATGAAAAAAATAGGAGTGCACTTAATAAAGTAAATTATAAATTATTATTTATTATATTTATTACAGCAATTATTGTTTGACATGTTAGCATTTATTGTAAGAATATAGAATGAAAGAGTAAACGTAGAATCCTTAATTTAAAATTGCTAGGTTTTTTAACGGCAAGTTTTGTGTGTTTTACTAGGATGAAGAAATCGATGCAGATTTCGAAGTACTTGTTCTAGCAAGTGATGGTTTGTGGGACACCGTACCGAATGGGGCATGTCTCGTTCTCTCTCCCTCTCCCTACTCATTCTCTCTCTCTCTCTAAGATATTGACACGTGCTATACAGGATGCAATATCGCTTGCGCTAGCAGAAGACGGAGCAGAGGAAGCAGCCCGGAAGCTAACAGAGGCAGCCTTCACCCGAGGGAGCGCTGACAACATAACATGCATTGTGGTGCGGCTCAACCATGACAAACCACCCCCATCCACTCCTCCAAAGGAATAACTGCCTAAACATAGGTATTTACGAAACAGATAGAGATACTTTACTGACTGTCCACCACGAACCACAATTCAAGTTTGTTTATGAATTGCCTTTGTTTACAAATCAAACCTTCCATATGATTTTACTTCTAAGATCTGTCTTGATCTGCTCTAGGGGTGTTATCCAAGCTTTTTCGTGTTTTTTCATGCAATTTATCGAGTGTTTATTGCCATGTCGGCATTGGATTCATGGAAAAATAATAAAGTCGCGATAGATGTTGGGAACCCGGGAATAAGAAAGGAACAGAGAGAGGGTTTAAGGTAGAAACAGAACTTGTTATTCATCATATTATGAGCCTTCAATAAGAATGGTTGGCAGAAAGGGACCGTATGGAAGACATTAAAAGGGAAGAATTCTACCGAATCCGTCCTCACCCTCGTAAAACATATGCAGATCCGTGGCCAGAAATTGAGAATTACGCGAACACCTAATCTCTCGGACTTTATCACCAGAAGCCAATATTCAAAAATGGAAAAATTATATTATATCTCGGTTTTCAACCAAAAATAAAAATTCAAAAATAGAATTACGTGTTATTGATCGATATTCTATCACTTAACCAAATTATTGGAAGCTTAAAAAATGGAGGTTAGATTGGAATGGGCGTGAATTGCCAATCTTCCTATTCCCCCTATCAACCTCTAAACTTATTTTCTCCTCTTCCTCTATTCATCTCGCCTTTTTAATTCATCTTTCTCGCTCTACCTCTTTTTTTTCCGAAGATACTTTTTGGCATCCGATCGAGTTTGGTGAATCACGGTTTGCGATCGACGAACACGACCAAGTTCGATAATCGGTGGTTAGTTCTTGTTTCTTTACCTTTTTCATCCATTTGAGCCCGTTTTTATCATTCTCCGAAACAAATCCGCAATTAAAAACAAAAGAATCGTATAAACGCGTACAAATTTTGTTGTTGTCAAACTCTCGATGATCTTCCAATTGTCTATTTCACATTTTAGTCCTTCAACTTACGCATTTATTTCCATTTTAATTTTATTTTAATTCGTGGGAATTTTTTTCTTATTGCATTCATTGTTGTTTTCTTAAAGAAAAATATTTAGTTTGCTGTTTATTATTCAAAAAGAAAAGAGGTGGATTCTCGTTTCCCCTCCGACTGGCTCCGAGGTAGGAGATTCGTAAACTCTCACGCGCCATTATTTGAGCGTGCACTACAACTGCCAACTACCTGGGTGTTGACGAGGAGCCGTATCCTTCACGCCATCCGAAGGTAATGACAAATCAATGGGCCCAGTTTTTGACTCTGTTCCCCGCTTTCAATCTTGACCGCTAATCTAATCGCACAAACCACGATCTCTCGGCCACGTGTGAAAACACATCAAATCGCGGGGCCCTCTACTTTGTTGAGACGACAGCTACCTGAAAAACCGTTAATCCCATAATTATTTAATATATAAACATAAAGTGGTTTATTTTAAATCATAATGTTGGGATTTAAATGTAATTACACTGCCCTGCTTTTGATATTTCGATTGCAATTTCCTCGACTCTGGACACGCCTACGTGGCCCATTTCACGGTTTTGGAACCGTGTCGATGTGCCGAGTAATGCCACGTCACTTTCGATCTCGATTAACAAGTGCCCTCCGGGTCAACGTCGGTAAGGTTTTAAACTAAAGATTTTAATGTACGAAGAAAATAACACCGAGAGTAAGTGTAGGCTGAAGATTTTAATACCCGAATGGGAACATAGAAAAGGAGAACTCCCACGAAGATTCTCAGTTTCTGGCAGTAAAACAGGTTTGATTTGGTGTAAGTTCCTCGGAAATTCAGAAGAAATTGTGATTCGTTTGCGTTAAGAAAAAAATATTACTAAAAAACTGAAGCATTGACTCTTAAAAATTAAAATAAATAAAGTACAGCAGGTTCTATGAAATTTCAAAACAAGTTCCCATCGAAATCATCGTAATTGACTGCTATAAGTCTTCAGTTCTTATGTATTTATATGTTTGCCAGAGCTCAAAGTTTCAAATCCTGGTTTTCCTGCGCTGGAATCTAATCACTCAGTTGCTTTCTGGTCTGATCTCGAAACTCAGACGATGAAGACGACGAGGCTGAGATTTCCATATCTTCCATCCTTGAGGCTGTCTTTCAACAGGCAGAAGTTTCAGAGCTCGGAAGAAGACGACAATGGCGGAAATAGCAACTCCCCGGAGCACCTCCAGTACAATGCATGGCTGGTAAGTTTCGTTCAGAACTTGGACATTTGATTCGATTTTCTTTCGAAGTGAAATCTGGAAATGTTTCTCTGAAGGTTCATCACCCTTCGGCATTAGCCTCATTCGATCAGATGATGAAAGCTGCAAACGGGAAAAAGCTCGTCCTTTTTCTTGACTACGACGGAACCCTCTCCCCCATCGTCAACGACCCCAGCCGTGCTTTCATGTCCGACGAGGTAATTCCAAACCTCCACATCATGTTTTCTCCATCATTATGAAATAATGTATGGTTACGTGCAGATGAGAGCCGCCGTCCGACAAGTCGCCAAGTGTTTTCCGACAGCGATCATCAGCGGTCGGAGCATCGACAAGGTGAGTTAATTTATCATTTCAGAAAATATTAACTTATTATTGGAAATTATAACTGTAGGGTTTTGTTTATCAGGTGAAAGACTTTGTACAGTTAGATAGCGTATACTATGCTGGGAGCCATGGGATGGACATCGTGGTCCCACCTCCAAAGTCTTCTAAGCCGTCTGATGGCAAGCATCATTCCCCCTACTTGGATCAAGAGGTATAATCCATAAATAATACATCATGACCAAGAAATACACGGTGAAATGAAACGAGCTCTGAAATTTGGACAGGGCGATGGAGTGATGTTTCAACCTGCGAAGAAATTTTTGCCAGCAATGCAGAAGGTCGAAATATTCATTTACTTTATTATTAAGGAGGTTAAATCATATTAAAATTAATATTTATTTAAGATATTTGTAAATGTTTGTGAACAGATACGCGGTCTTTTGGAGGAAACAACCATGGAAATAGAAGGAGCCATGGTCGAAGACAATAGATTTTGTGTCTCTGTCCATTTCAGACAAGTCAAGGAAGAGGTACCACTTTTTTCTTGGCTTCCCAAAAAGAAAAACATTGTGACTGGTTGATCGATCCGATCCGGTCGATAGACCTTCGTTTTCGAAGAAATGCTTCCTATGTTTACGCTTTTGTTGTGGTGCAGTGAATTTCTTTCCTCCTCGTACTTTTGATTCGTCGGGATTGTGTTTAAAGTCTTTTTGACGGTGAATCGTCTTTTTTGTTAGGATTATGGAAAATTGGAGGAAATGGTGAAAGAAATCGTTGAAAGATACCCGGAATTCAAGTTAAATCGGGGAAAAAAGGTAGAGCGTATTTAAAAATATTCATTCACTTGAACAAAAAAGCTCAATATTGTATGAATTTTTCAGGTCATGGAAATAAGACCTGCAGTAAAATGGGACAAGGGGCATGCCCTCGAATACTTTCTCCGCGCACTAGGGTTGAGTAACTCGAGCGACGTCATTCCTTTGTACATTGGTGATGATCGAACCGATGAAGATGCCTTCAAGGTGACACAACAGTTTCATAACTGAGTAATGTTAGGTCTATCTGTTTCTTTCGCTCTGTCAAAATTCACATATCTAACGATCTTGGATCGAACACAGGTGATAAGGCGAAGAGAAAAAGGGTATCCGATAATAGTGACGTCCATGGCGATGGAGACAGAAGCACTCTTCTCATTGAAAGAGCCTGCAGAAGTAATGAGTTTCCTGTTGAGATTGGCTAGGTGGAGGAAATCATCCTCTTCTTCAAACTCCTCCAAATCACTTTCCCAAGTTTGGGGCATCGGCAATTAAGGCTATACATTTCCTCATTTTCAAGGCATAAAACACCAAAACCAGGGTATTGAGAGCACAAAATACAGAAATGCTTGGCATATTGCTGTCGAAATTGTTCGCGAATGAGACTGTCTTTAAATCGAATAGAACAATCTCCATTTCTTTTCCTTCAAAACTCCAAAGTATTTTAAGTTAAAAAAGAAAAAAAAAGGCATGAATTTGCAGCGTTGCTTTACAAAGCTTGTTTCTGATGAAGGCAAATGAAACATTTGTTATTATTATCTAATCTAACTGGGGCGATATGGAGGCATGTAAGGATTGTGAACCTGCATGGCTGGGGAATGAGGTTGGCCTTGATACCACGCAGTCTGATCTGGACCGGATGTAAATGGCACTCCGGTGGGTTGATGGGTCGAAGGACCGGCCATTTGAGCTCCCACCAATGGCGCCTGTTGATTTACTACCGAATTTGGGAGGGTGTAATCTCTGCCGCGATCATTGTTAACCTATAATTTTCCCATCAATGTAACATCAAAATGTTAGGACCATATTATAATTAGTAAAAAATAGTTAGTAGAAAGTAAAAGAAGTTAATAATAACTAAGGGAGGCTAGATACAAGTAGAGTATTAAATACAGTAGAGGATAGAATGAAATTTCACCGTGAAAATTGTACTTTTGAGAGTGTCGAAGTAGAGACTCATCAAAGTCTCGTGTGTGTACTTTTGTACGTTTTTGTATTCAATAATACAAAGAATCACTTCAGATACTAACAGACTCTTTTATCAACCAATTATTAGGTATATAGCATAAACTCTTCCAAAGCAGAATACAGATTTTGGCCAGTTTCTATCCTACACTTCAGATTTCAAACAACTTAAACTCATATACTTCCTAACTTTTAAATTTCAACAGTTATCCTACACTAAAATGTTTTCTTCGAATTGTTGACCTCCTGCACAACTCAGTCAACTTATTTCTGCCAAAACTAACAAAATGTGTAGTTTTTTGAGGAAAAATGAAAAAAATTAAACAGCAGGCAGTGAGTAGCTTGGGTTGTGAAAGATGTCCGACCGTCAAAAACATTAATCAGCTTAGTTTTGGGGAGGAAAAGTATACTATCTTCTAAAAATCACCTTGATGCTTAAATCAGTGTGGCGAGAGTATGTGATGTGAAGCTTGCAAAATCCTCCATCATAGATGCAATGTCCTTCCAAGGTTTCCTTGGCAGCAACAGCAATTTGAACTTCTGCATTTCCATGGCATCATCAATAATGTATCTTAGGTTTTCTCCCTCCACAAATCAGAACGGTTACCCAAGATATAAATATAACAGAAAGAACAAGAATGCAGTGTAGGAATCTGACACTTCACATCTCATTCACCAAAAGACAATTTTCTTTTTCAACAATATTTAAGTAAACAGCAGCCAAAGCAAGACTTCCTTTAAAATCAGAGTATTCGAGCTAACTTGGGCATAGTTTAGTTTTCCCTTAAATGCCGTAGGATAGACCGAACCCTGTTCTACGTTTCGGTTTTGATTCGGTTTTATATTTGAAAAAACACAAAATTATATATTTTTTCGATGGGGTTCTCAGAGTTTGGTCGGCTTTAACATAACAATACATTTACACAAACTACTACTCCAAAGCCGATTTCAGGGGCGACTATTTGTACCAAGAATCAATTAATAATAGTACAAGTGTATACGCTAGTCTTATAATACATCAAACACTTCAAACACCTACGACATTAAAATATGACTCGATCTTCCAAACTTTCGCTATGAAACAATTGTTGCCACCTGGCCAACAAGAAAAATTAGAACAGGTGATTCTCGAGGGCAAACCCGGATTACATGGGCCGGTTCTACCAACTCCAAAATTTAGCAAATTCACTTGCAACATTTGTTTTCTTGAGCATTATGGTGATAAGTTCCAATCTTCTTATTTCCTAATTAAGTTATAAGCAAATAATTTGAAGCTATCTATGGATCAAAATATCCAGTTATAACACAGAAGGATACCAGGGTACTGAATCAAGGCTTGAACTCCACCGTGCTTATCAAACATGGCAATTTTCTGCACAGGACCAAAACCTGAAAATACCTAATTACAGGAAAGAAAGGAACAGGTCAGATTTCTAATATCAACATCTAAACTCTTAAGAAAATCAGAAGTCACTAAAATCCCAAATACCATGTGTAAAACCTCCAAGGAAACAGCATACTGCATGTTCTCGATAGAGACAAGAAGAACATTACTTTCAGGTTCAAGTTTTTTTCCATCCAATCCCACGCCCAACTGTAAATAGTGAAAGATGAATTGTTATAATCATATTAAAAGGTACTTTTGAATATCATAAAGCATAGCAAAGGCTGCGTGGAACATTTTTCAAACCAATTAAAAAACTTTATATTATTAGCCCAGATAAGAAACAGATATTTTATGGTATAAGCAAACAACAAAAATATTGCCATTTTATTAATCTACAAACCATAAAATCCTCTTACCTGACCGCTTCCATCAATTGCTAATGGTGCAATGGGAAGATATGGATTAGTGTAGTCCCTAAACAAGTAGTGCAAATGTAGAGAGAGAAAGAGAGAGAGATAAATATTACTGTTTGGCATACAAACAATATATACTAATGTGAAACAACTTGCAGCAAACAAAAAATTTAAAGAACCTGCTTCGGTGGCTCTGGAATTTTACACTCAAATCTGTGTGGCCAGAATAATTGATCTTTAGAGAACATGGTCCCAGATTATCAGGAAGCAGATACCTACAAGAACAAAAAAAATGATCCTTGAATGGAAAACAATTGTTGACAGAAACTACAAAGGTAAGAAACAACACTTCACAATAATCAGAAATTTGGAAAACGTTACTTCAAACCATGGGTTGGTCAAGAGTCGCACTAGCCCAAATTAAACATACATATGATTGACATCACAATCGAGAACTATGTCAAATAATTATATAATTGGCACCTTGGAATGCTCCTTCCTTCCAATGCATTTTTTGCAGAAGATGCAGTCTCTGTATCAGAAAATTGCACCAAAGCCTGATAACATCACAAACGAAATAACCATATTTTTTAGGCCAAAGATCCAGCAAATTTTAAAATAGCATGACAATAGAGACCTGGAATCCGGCAGTTTTCTCAAAAGTAGTAATTTTATGGACAAACCCAAAAGCTGAAAATACCTGCATTATAGAGGTTAACATTCAGGGAAAAGAAACGCCAAACAATTGTATGAAGGAGTATAAATCAATAAAATTATAACCCAGTCTAATAATCATAGGTTAAACCTAATAACAGGAGTGTAGGAGAGCCAAATTATTGTCCATGGCATACATATATTCACCATTATGAGCTTAAAATGGAGGCCACCCTTTCTCAAATTTATCCGAAACTGGACAGATTAAGTCAAAAGTTGTCATTAGTGAAAGGCTAACAGTGCAGAAAATAAGCACTGGTGCATAGGAGTATTAGTTCTTCTAGTAAAGCCCAAGAGAAATGGTTCACTTGCTCGGGAAAGGATTATTATCAACTTCTCACTTCTTTGTAAAAAAACTAGTAGCAATTATATTCATCAATTAATATATAGTTAATGACAAGGGTACAGTTGCACACACACAAATATATATATACACACACACACACAAACATAATTCTTTACATACATAGCAATGCTCATCACCAAAAATGAAATTTGTTCACAAAAACTTTATCTAGTGAAATTATTTTCCATAAAAAAAACTTCTAAAAACCTAGAAATGATCAGTCCATGAAGAATTTTTTTTGACATACAACCCCCTGAGTCAAAAGCACATTTATATGTACTTTTTAGTATCAGATACTACTAACAGCCTCTAATTTCAACCAAAAGTTTCTGTCCCCATTAGAAAGTAAAACTACTGCAAAAATCTCTCACCCAAATACCAAAATCGTTACGAAAAACCATTGACAGAAACCATGCACAGAAGGAAGAAGAAAAACACAGTGTCCTAGACTATACGAATGGTAGAAGGAAGTTGAGAAAGACGAGTGAGGGAGAAAGAGGTATTGTTGAGGGAAGGAGAAAGGAGACAAACACACATATGCTCTCTCTTCTGATGAAATAAGCTGCCATCAAAGATATTGCCTTGACATGGACCTGCTGATCCATTTATATTCAAGTCAAGTGAAAGCCTTAAAAATGCAATAAACTATAACCCAAACACATTAGTTCTATGCTAAATGATGTCTTAATTGACAATATCACACAACCTGTCTTTCCAGTAAAGTGAGAAGATAAAGATGACATACTAAATGTAGAACATCAATGCTGACAAGACGTGCATCTGTTCCCTCAACGGTAACCAAAAGGACATTCCCAGGAATGTCAGCAGTAGTTTTGTTATTAACTATTTCTTGTCTGTTGGAATATTGCAGGTACACAGTTTTTCCCCGAACTTGAGCAGGTTCGGAGGACGAGGCATAGTAAGATATCATAGCCATTGCTTGATTTAAATCAGCCTAAAACATAGAAGATATTTCAGAAACTTATAAAAATAAATGCCTTCAGAAGCAAGAAAAAAGAAAGAACATTGTACTCACGAATTCAATAAAGGCTTGATTCTGGTTGGCTCCAACATTGCATTTTGTGTTCACAACTTTACCAAATGGCTTCCCAAGTTCAACAAGCTCTTCCTCTGCACATTCCCATGGCAAGTTTCTTAAATGAAGAACCTTGGATGGCGTTTGGGTGTACCGGAACTGTGACTGGCTGGATACAGATGACATTCTCCAAGTAGTCCACGCTGCAGAAAAAATAAAACAAATGGTTAACGAATCTGATGACAGAATCGACATGAACGTATAACTTTGATCATTAAAAGATCCAAATGCCAATCTAGAGCTACACACGACTATAGCGGCCACTAATCCCAAAATGACGACAAAAAAAAATGGTTAACATCCTTTGATCATACCCACTACAATCAATCATCAACTATGTCGACTTTAACCCAATCCAAGAAAACTAAGTGAAGCAATTATACCGCAAAGAGAAAGCTGACGCCGAAATCAAACGAAAACATTCGTACAAGATCCAAATAAATAATAATCATTGATAATAAGACATACGTAATTACACGTATAGAGAAAATAAAAGGAAGAGATCAATCACCAGATCTCTTGGAAAGATTAGATCGAGTGACAGAAAACGAGGGCCTCCAAAGGGAAGGGAATCAGAGCGGTGAAGTTCGACGTCGGGGATTCTAGAACAGAAGGATGTGCAAGTTTCTGCCGCCACCGTGTACTCTAGTAATACAGGCGTATGTTAAAACAAGGTTACAATTGGAAATTTCAAGAATTTAAATTATGGGTAAAAAATTAAAAATAACTTAAACTTTAATCAAATAGGTCTAAAAACTCTAGTTTAAAAATAAAAAAAACTCTGGCAGAGCGCCTCATATTAGCCCTTCGCACGTCATTGAGGCTGACCTTCTTAGGGTGGACACGGTTTGGGTTGGGTCGGATTATCACTTGGCCAGCCCAACCTGAATGCGTTTTGAGTTAAAAGGAGAACTCAAAACCCGACTCAAACCGAAAAAAAAATTCTCGACCCAAACCAAACGGTTTCGGGTTAGGTTGAGTTGGTTTGGTTTGGTTTGGTTCACATATAAAACTAAAAAATATTATAAATATAAATATACTGTAAGTTTGTAACTCTTGTAAGTTTGTAAGTAGCGATTCGTAATTTCGTTATGGTGGTCGATGTGCAAAGTGTCGACCGCAAATACAAGGTGTCAACCGCAAAAACAAAGTGTCGACCGCCTTTTGCAAGGTGTCGACTGCGTATGTAAGGTGTTGACCGCGTTGCTTTTAAAGTTACAAAACAGAGACGGAACACGAAAACTCTAATCTTAAATAAAACTTCTCGTCGTTCTCGACTCTGGGACTGAGATCTTCCTGCCTCAGCGGCGCTTCAATTCCTGGTAATTGCTTAGTTTATTTGTTTTCTCTTCTAGAGCTCTAAGATCTTCCTGTCACATCTCTACTAATTGCTATCTAAATTGTTCAAAATTTAAGATAATGGTTTCTTCATCTAATTCCCGCTCTAAAAACAAAAGGTAGAAAGTGACTTCAAATAGTGACATATCGACCACAATCGAAGTGTTTGATAAACATTTGTTTGCAAACATGAAGTCTAAAAATGCTTATCAGTCCGAATTTTAATATAAGTCGATTATTCCTAGTCAACTTTTTTAATAACACTATTTTACTGGATTAGACATATACAATTTGCTAAATCGTATAGGATTAGCCACTATGTTTTAATTTCCCGGTCCATATTTTGAAAATGCAATTAGACTATTTTATACAAATTTCTCATATTCTATACAACTCCTTCAAGTAACAAGTTATGTGTATGGCAAACACATAACGCTCAATTCCCGCAAAATTAATGATCTACTAAAATGTATGGACAATGAGCGAACAGTCTGCTATTGTGACTCAAGCATATTTATTTATGTCATAGAAGTCAAAGAACGTCTTTAGGATGTTTATTGAAATCTAGCATATTGACCAACGAACTAAAATTGATTTATGTCATAGAAGTCAAAGAACGTCTTTAGGATGTTTATTGAAATCTAGCATATTGACCAACGAACTAAAATATTTTGACACTAAAATTGATTTCAGAGTTTTAGCCGGTGGAGCTGTTGTTGAACTATTAGAACAGAAGTTTTACTCTGAAGATCCGGTGAGGCCAGCACGTCGCCGATCACTCCGATCTCCGGAAATTCGTTCCATTCCGTCAATCCCGTCGTCTGAGCAGGCGACATTCTGTCTCTTCTTCCCACGATGATCAAATCGTAATCGTTCACAATTGATCGAACCAGCAGCGCTGTTTCCGGTCCGTCTTTTACGGTCTGCTGTCTGTAAGTCAATAGTCCTTCTCTAGATAGATTCATTTCAACCTGCTTTAGGACGTAAGCATCTAGCATTTTGTCCCAATCGCTAAGTCCGGAATCACTGATCGAGAGAAGCCCAAGGACGGTTAGGTTAACTTTGGAGTCCTCGATAGCCATTCGCTTAGCGTAGGTCAGTGCTTCTCGATCGTCTTTACCTCCTATGAAGATCGCGCAGACCGAATATTTGGAGGATTTAGATGACAATTTAATTGCCGATCGGCCTGATTGGCCTCGATCTACAAATATGGCGACGGAGCATGGAGCTCTCTTGAGAACACTACAGTTCAAATTTCTGATGCTATTGTCGTCTAACTTGACGGTTCCGTCCCTCTTCCATGTCCGATGAAAGGGAAGAATGATAATAGAAGTGAGCTTATTAAGAGCCAAAGTACATATATCTTCGTGCATTAACTTGTGAGGAGATATTGCAGTGTAGGGTTCAACATAGACAGCTGCACCATGTTCCCTCTCAAGCTGACTGAAAGAATGAATCAATTGCTCTGAGCAGGACTCAGAATTTATGGCCTTCTTTTTCATTTTGTGAGATATGAAAATAGTCATAGCTCGATCAGGTGTAGAACATAAATGGCGAGGGGACTCTCTTCCTTTGGACACGTGATATTGAGAAGCCTAATGAACAGGAGAGCGTTATCATTCCGGTGAATGCCGAACAGAATTCGGAGCTCTGAATTGGGTTTCAAGTGGATAATATTTCTGTTCTGATAACCAGCATACTTCCTTGAGGGATCATAGAGTAGTCTAACTATGGTTGGAACCATAATGGAAATAAAGAGGATAAAAACAGCAGCGTAAGCATGAGAACTATCGTCTATAGCCTGCAATTTTCAAAGGTAGAAACAATGTCAGTGAAGATACATCCTCGAAGTAGAAATTATCAAAGTGCTGCCTTCAAAAAGGGAAAATCTTACATTTTGGTCTCTGTTGAAGGTAAAGACTGCCAAATCTACTACCCCTTTTGTCATGACCCGGAGAGNGAGATATCCCAATTTATTTAGTTTGACTAAGTCGTCGCACGTGGCATATACGACAAATTTACGTTCCGCATACGACAATTGATTAGTCAAACTTCGCGAAAAATTTTCCTTGAAATTCGGGATTTAAAATTTCGGGTTATTACACCTTTGGAGCTCATGATGAGCGCTAGAGCTAATGAGTCTTTGAAAGGCAATCTGCTATACAGAGCTATAGCGAAACATACCAAAGTTTTAGACAGAAAAATGACAAAAGCAACAAGTACTTGGGCTTTCATCATATTAGTACTGAAGTCCTGAACCATCTCCTTTAGATCTGCTCTCATTGCGCACGTAGTTACAAATATCGGCAATAGAATGTCTTGGACAAAGCATTCCAGCTTATTAACTAGAGTCGATCCCAGAGGAGGTCCATCTGGTGTGAACAAACCGACCACATAAGGACCAAACTGAGCATATTGATCAAATAAGCCCGAGAACAGGGATGATGCCATCACAACGATGATAATGCTGTGAATGTGGCTGTTCTTTACAGGCTTTCCTTTCGGTGTTTTCCTGATTATCCATAACTGATGTGGATCAAGTGATAACACAAANTGCATTTTGAAATCTCAATCAAAATCATGCATGTTTTCCCATTTTTAAATCCCGGCTCCACGAGCCCAATAAAACAAATCATTCCCCTCGAGGAAAAACCCGGCCCATCGGCCCCTGTGAGATATTTATAAAACCCGTCACGTACGTAGGTGACTATACCACAAAATACCCCCACAGCTATATATATATATTCACCGACAGTGAAAAAGGGGTGTCACTCAAGGACCACCTCGGCACATAGAACAAACCCGGTGTTAGTCCTTTCCTGGGTACCGACCTTAACCACCCCGGATCAAACCACAGTGGCCTCAGCCGACTGCCATCCCAAGGCATCCCGTTAAGGCGTCCCGGACCTAAGCACCGTAACCCTGCACGCATACAGTAACCCTGGCCAGGTTTAGGGGTATCAGGGCACCCCAGGGAACGCGTCATCATTCTCCCCTTGCCCGTCCATATCACCTCATGTGATAGGACATTAGTCGAGCCACTCCAACTCCGAACGGAAGGGGCCCCGCCTCACCTTAACCGAACGAATGGGGCTGACTTCACGATCGAGCCACACCAACTCCGAACGGAAACTCGTCCGAACAAATGGGGCCGATCTCCCGATCAAAACACACCAACTCCGAACAGAAGGGGACAAGCCTCGCCTTAACCGAACGAGTGGGGCCGATCGCTTTCCAAACAAAATCCAACATTTTGTTAAAAACCCAAATCACGATTTTAATTAAATATTGAAATTCAACAATTCAATATCTATCCTATCCAGACAGGCAATCCAACAATTAAAATTAAATAAATAAATCAGTATGCAATCCCAACATTTACAAATCAAGCCCTATCTGGAATTCAAATCATATGCAGTTTAAACCATTCAAATTAAACTACATATTAATATTTTTAGAGCTGACAAACGAGCCTAAACGAGCGAGCCG
>QAOC01011623.1:0-10028 GCA_003255005.1 Begonia fuchsioides | reverse complement strand
TTTTTTGCACTATTTTTAGGGCTGGTTACTTGTCAAGATGGACCCGCTCCGGGTTCCGAGATGAGCCAATCTTCGTCCTCGGCGGCCACCTGTATTTATGAGTGGAAACAAGTAAGAAAAAATAACCATCGGAAACTTCGGTCGCTATGTAAAGAAGTGGAAAAGACAATGGAATAGCAAGGCATTTTGATTACTTGGTCGCCAAGTAATCTTTTTTCAACGTCGAGTTCGGGCTCAAAATCGTTTCAAAAGTTCAATTACAACAAAAAAAAGTTATAACAAGGGTCGTTGGTGCTTTTACGCACGAATCTGGTGTTAAAACTAGTACAGTAAAGAGAAAGTGGAAAAAAATTGTAGTTTTTTGCACTATTTTTAGGGCTGGTTACTTGTCAAGATGGACACGCTCCGGGTTTCGAGATGAGCAAATCTTCCTCCTCGGCGGCCACCTGTATTTATGAGTGGAAACAAGTAAGAAAAAATAACCATCGGAAACTTCGGTCTCTATGTAAAGAAGTGGGAAAGACAAGGCAATAGCAAGGCATTTTGTTTACTTGGTCGCCATGTAATCTTTTTTCAACGTCGGGTTCGGGCTCAGAATCATTTCAAAAGTTCAATTACAACATAAAAAAGTTATAACAAGGGTCGTTGGTGCTTTAACGCACGAATCTAGTGTTAAAATGACTACACTGAAGAGAAAGAGGAAAAAATATCCATTTTTCACACTATTTTTTGGGCTTTTTACTTGTCAATATGGACCATCTCCGGCTTCCGAGAGGAGCCAATCTTCGTCCTCGGCTGCCACGTGTATGTATGAGTGGAAACAAGTAAGAAAAAATAACCATCGAAAACTTCGGTCGCTATGTAAAGACGTGGGAAAGACAAGGCAATAGCAAGTCATTTTGATTACTTGGTCCCCAAGTAATCTTTTTTCAACGTCGGGTTCGGGCTCAAAATAGTTTTAAAAGTTCAATTACAACATAAAAAAGTTATAACAATGGTCGTTGGTGCTTTTACGCACGAATATGGTGTGAAAACGAGTACAGTGAAGAGAAAGAAGAAAAAAATTGTAGTTTTTTGCACTATTTTTAGGGCTGGTTACTTGTCAAGATGGACCCTCTCCGGGTTCCGAGATGAGCAAATCTTCCTCCTCGGCGGCCACCTGTATTTATCAGTGGAAACAAGTAAGAAAAAATAATCATCGGAAATTTTGGTCGCTATGTAAAGAAGTGGGAAAGACAAGGCAATAGCAAGGCATTTTGATTACTTGGTCGCCAAGTAATCTTTTTTCAACGTCGGGTTCGGGCTCAAAATCCTTTCAAAAGTTCAATTACAACATAAAAAAGTTATAACAAGGGTGGTTGGTGCTTTTACGCACAAATCTGGTGTTAAAACGAGTACAATGAAGAGAAAGGGGAAAAAATGGCATTTTTTTGCACTAGTTTTATGGTTGGTTACTTGTCAAGATGGACCCACTCCGGGTTCCGAGATGAGCAAATCTTTGTCCTCAGCTGCAACGTATATGTGTGAGTGGAAACAAGTAAGAAAATACAACCATCGGAAACTTCAGTCGAATGGTGTGGAAAAGACAAAGCAATAGCAAGGCATTTTGATTACTTGGTCGCTAAGTAACCATTTTTCAACGTCGGGTTTGGGCTCAAAATCCTTTCAAAAGTTCAATTACAACATAAAAAAGTTATAACAAGGTTGGTTGGTGCTTTTACGCACGAATCTTGTGTGAAAACAAGTACAGTATAGAGAAAAAGGAAAAAAAATGGCATTTTTTTGCACTATTTTTTGGGTTGGTTACTTGTCAAGATGGACCCGCTCCGAGTTCCGAGATGAGCCAATCTTCGTCCTCGGCGGCTACCTGTATATATGAGTGGAAACAAGTAAGAAAAAATAACCATCGGAAACTTAGGTCGCTATGTAAAGACGTGGGAAAGACAGGGCAAATGCAAGGCATTTTGATTACTTGGTCGCCAAGTAAACTTTTTTGATGTCGGGTTCGGGCTCCAAATCATTTCAAAAGTTCATTTACAGCATAAAAAAGTTATAACAAGGGTGGTTGGTGCTTTTACGCACGAATCTGGTGTTAAAACAAGTACAGTGAAGAGAAAGAGGATAAAATGACATTTTTTTGCACTATTTTTAGGGCTGGTTACTTGTAAAGATGGACCCGCTCTGAGTTCCGAGAGGAGCCAATCTTCGTTCTCAGCTTTCATGTGTTTGTATGGGTGGAAACCAGTAAGAAAAAATAACAATCAAAAACTTTGGTCGCTATGTAAAGGCGTGGGAATTGATTACTTGACCTAGTAATCTCTTTTCAACGTCGGGTTCAGGCTCCAAATCATTTCAAAAGTTCAATTACAACATAAAAAAGTTATAACAATGGTGTTTCGTGCTTTTACGCACCAATCTGTTGTGAAAAAAGTACAGTGAAGAGAAAGAGGAAAAATATGAAATTTTTCGAACTACTTTTAGGGCTGGTTACTAGTCAAGATGAAGCCGCTCACGGTTCTGAGAGGAGCCAATCTTCATCCTCGGCTTTCACGTGTATGTATGAGTGGAAACAAGTAAGAAAAAATAACCATCGGAAACTTCGGTCGCTATGTAAAGAAGTGGGAAAGACAAGGGAATAGCAAGACATTTTGATTACTTGGTCGCCAAGTAATCTTTTTTCAACGTCGGGTTCGAGCTCAAAATTTGTTTCAAAAGTTCAATTACAACATAAAAAGTTATAACAAGGGTGGTTGGTGCTTTTACACACGAATCTGGTGTTAAAACGAGTACATTGAAGAGAAAGTAGAAAAAAATGGCATTTTTTTGCACTATTTTTCGGGCTGGTTACTTGTCAAGATGGACCCACTCCGGTTTTCGTGGGGAGCAAATCTTTATCCTCGCCTGTCACGTGTATGTATGAGTGGAAACAAGTAATAAAAATAAACTATCGAAAACTTCGGTCGCTATGTAAAGGCGTGAGAATGACAAGGCAATAGCAAGGCATTTTGATTACTTGGTCGCCAAGTAAACTTTTTTCAACGTCAGGTTCGGGATCCAAATTGTTTCAAAAGTTCAATTACAATATAAAAAAGTTATAACAAGGGTGGATGGTGCTTAAAACGAGTTTAGTGGAGAGAAAGAGGATAAAGCTAGCATTTTGTTGGACTATTTTTAGGCCTAAGTACTTGTCAAGATTGGCCCGCTCTGGGTCCTGAGAGAAGCCAATCTTCGTCCTCGACTGTCACGTGTATAAATGAGTGGAAACAAGGGATTAGCAAGGCATTTTGAGTACTTGGTCGCAAAGTAAACATATTTCAACGTCGGTTTCGGGCTCCAACTTATTTCAAAAGTTTAATTGCAACATAAAAAAGTTATAACAAAGTTGGTTGGTGCTTTTACGCACGAATCTAGTGCTAAAATGAGTACATTGAAGAGAAAGAGGAAAAAAATGGCAATTTTTCGGACTATTTTTAGGGGTGGTTACTTGTCAAAATGGACCCGCTCCGGGTTCCGAGAGGAGCTAATCTTTGCCCTCGGCTGTCACGTGCATGTATGAGTGGAATCAAGTAAGAAAAACTAACAATCGGAATTTTCAGTCGCTATGTAAAGGCATGGGAATTACAAGGCAATAACAAGACATTTTGATTACTTGGTAGCAGACTAAACTTTTTTCAATGTCGGGTTCTCGCTTTAAATCATTTTAAAAGTCAAATTACAACATAAAAAAGTTATAACAAGGGTAGTTGGCACTTTTAACCACGAATCTGGTGTCAAAACGAGTACATTTAAGAGAAAGAGGAAAAAAATGAAATTTTTTTAACTTCGATCGTTATGTAAAGGCTTGTGAATGACAAGGTAATAGCAAGGCATTTTGATTACTTGGTCACCAAGTAAACTTTTTTCAACATCGGGTTCGGGCTCCAACTCGTTCCATAAGTTTAATTACAACATAAAAAAGTTATAACAAGAGTGGTTGGTGCTTTTACGCACGAATCTGTTGTTAAATCGAGTAGAGAGAAAAAAAAAAGATGAAGAAAAACACATTTTTTTGCACTACTTTTAGGGCTAGTTACTTGTCCAAATGGACCTGGTTCGGGTTCCAATAGGAGCCAATATTCGTCCTCGGTTGTCAAGGGTATGTATGAGAGGAAACAAGTAAGACAAATAACCACCGGAAACTTCGGTCGCTATATAAAGGCGTAGGAAAGACAAGGTCATAGCAAGGCATTTTGATTACTTTGTCACCAAGTAAACTATTTTCAACGTCGGGTTCGGGATCCAACTTGTTACAGAAGTTTAATTTCAAAATAATACGACTATAACAAGAGTGGTTGGTGGTTTTACGCACGAATCTGTTATTAAAACGAGTACATAGAAGAAAAAGATAAAGAAAAATGCATTTTTTTGCACTAATTTTAGGGCTGGTTACTTGTCAAAATGGACCCGCTGCGAGTTCCCACAGGAGCCAATCTTTGTCCTCGTCTGTCAAGTGTATGTATATGGGAAAAAAGTAAGAAAAAATAACAATCGGAAACTTCGGTCGCTATGCAAAGGCGTGGGAATGACACGATAGTATAGCAAGGTATTTTGATTACTAGGTCACCAAGTAAACTTTTTTCAACGTCGGGTTCAGGCTCTAACTCAGTCCAAAAGTTTTATTGCAATATAAAAAAGTTATAACAAAAGTTGTTATTGCTTTTACGCTCGAATCTGGCGTTAAAACGAGTACAGAGAAGAAAAAGAGGAAGAAAAAGGCCTTTTTTTTGCACTAATTTAAGAGCTGGTTACTTGTCAAAATGGACCCGTTGCGGGTTCCCACAGGAGCCAATCTTTGTCCTCGGCTGTCAAGTGTATATATATGGGAAAACAAGTAAGAAAAAATAACCATCGGAAACTTCGGTCGCTGTGCAAAGGCGTGGGAATGACACGATAGTAGCAAGGCATTTTGATTACTAGGTCACCAAGTAAACTTTTTTCAACGTCAGGTTTGGGCTCTAACTCAGTCCAAAAGTTTTATTGCAATATAAAAAAGTTATAACAAAAGTTGTTATTGCTTTTACGCTCGAATCTAGCGTTAAAACGAGTACAGAGAAGAAAAAGATGAAGAATTTTTTCACTAATTTAAGGGCTGGTTACTTGTCAAAATGGATACGTTGCGGGTTTCGAGAAGAGCCAATCTTCGTACTTGGCTGTCAAGTGTATGTATGAGGGGAAACAAGTAAGAAAAAATAACCATCGAAAACTTCGGTCGCTATATAAAAGCGTGCGAATGACAAAGTAATAGCAATACATTTCTATTACTTGGTCACCAAATAAACTTTTTAAACGACAAGTTCTGTCTTTAAAAAGTTTCAAAAGTTCAATTGCAACATAAAAAAAATTATAACAAGAGTGGTTGGTGCTTTTACACATGACTCTGGTGTTAAACGAGTACAGAGAATAAAAAGAGAAAGAAAAAAGAATTTTTTCGCACTAATTTTAGGGCTGATTACCTGTCAAAATGGAGTCAATCTTCATTCTCGGCTGTCAAGTGCATGTATAAGGGGAAACAAGTAAGAAAAAATAATCATCGAAAACTCTGGTCGCTATGTAAAGGCGTGGGAATGACAAAATAATAGCAAGGCATTTTTATAACTTGATGACCAAGTAAAGTTTATTTAACATAAGGTTGGTGCTCCAACTCTTTCTAAAAGTTTGAGTGCAACATAAAAAAGTTATAACAAGAGTTGTTATTGCTTTTACACACGAATCAGATGTTAAAACGAGTACAGAGAAGAAAAAGAAGAAGACAATGCATTTTTTTACACTAATTTTAGAGCTAATTACTTGTCAAAAAGGACCTGCTTCGGGTTCCGAGAGGAGCCAAATCTTCATCATCGGCTGTCAAGTGTATGTATGATGGGAAACAAGTAAGAAAAAATAACCATCGTAAACTTCGATCGCTATGTAAAGGCGTGTGAATGACAAGGTAATAGCAAGGCATTTTGATTACTTGGTCATCAAGTAAACTTTTTTCAACGTCGGGTTCGGGCTCCAACTCAGTTCAAAAGTTTGATTGCAACATAAAAAAAATAACAAGAGTTGTTAGTGCTTTTACCAATGAATCTGGTGTTAAAACGAATACAGAGAAGAAAAAGAAAAAAAAATGACTTTTTTGCACTAATTTTAGGTTTTGTTACTTGTCAAAATAGACCCACTACGGCTTTTGAGAGGAGCCAATCTTCGTCCTCAGCTGTCAAGTGTATGTATGAGGGAAACCAAGTAAGAAAAAATAACTATCGGAAACTTCAGTCGCTATGTAAAGGCGTGGGAATGACAAGGTAGTAACCAGGCATTTTGATTACTTGGTCACCAAGTGAACTTTTTTCAACATCTTGTTAGGGCTCGAAATCGTTTCAAAAGTTTAATTGCAACATAAAAGAGTTACAACAATAGTAGTTGGTGCTTTACGCATGAATTTGGTGTTAAAACGAGTATAGAGAAAAAAAGGAGAAGAAAAAGGCATTTTTTGCACTAATTTTAGGGCTGGTTACTTGTCAAAATGGACACGTTGCGGGTTCCGAGAGGAGCCAATCTTCGTCCTTGGCTGTCAAGTGTATGTATGAGGGGAAACAAGTAAGAAAAAACAACCATAAAAAACTTCGGTTGTTATATAAAGGCATGTGAATGACAAGGTAATAGCAATACATTTATATTACTTGGTCACCAAATAAACTTTTTCAATGTCAAGTTCGGGCTTCAAAACATTTCAAAATTTAAATTGCAACATAAAAAAGTTATAACAAAAGTGGTTGGTGTTTTTACGCACGAATCTGGTGTTAAAAGAAGTACAGAAAAGAAAAAGAGGAAAAAGAAGGCATTTTTTGCACTAATTTTAGGGCTGGTTACTTGTCAAAAGAGACCATTTCCGGATTCCGAGATGAGTCAATCTTTGTCATTGGCTATCAAGTGTATATATGGGTGGAAACAAGTAATAAAAAATAATCATCGCAAACTTCGGTCGCTATATAGAGGTGTGTGAATGACAAGGTAATAGCAAAACATTTTTATTACTTGGTCACCAAATAAACTTTTTTCAACGTCGGGTTCGGGCTCCTAATCATTTCAAAAGTTTAATTATAATATAAAAAAGTTATCACAAGAGTGATTGGTGCTTTTACGCACGAATCTGGTGTTGCAACAAGTACAGTGAAGAAAAAAGGGAAACAAATTGCATTTTTTTGCACTATTTTTAGGGCTAGTTACATGTCAAAATGGACCCGTTCCGGATTTTGAGAGGAGTCAATCTTCCTCCTAGCTATCAAGTGTATATACGAGTAGAAACAAATAAGAAAAAATAACCATCGAAAATTTCAGTCGCTATATAAAGGCGTGAGAATGACATAATAATAGCAAGGCATTTTAATTAATTAGTCACCAAGTAAACTTTTTTCAATGTCACGTTCGGGCTCCAAATCGTTTCAAAAGTTTAATTACAACATAAAAAAGTTATAACAAGAATGGTTTGTGCTTTTACGCACGAATCTTGTGTTAAAACGAGTCCAGTGAAGAAAAAGAGGAAAAAAAATATTTTTTTGCACTAATTTTAGGGCAGGTTACTTGTCAAAATGGACCTGTTTCCGGGTTCCGAGAGGATTCAATCTTCATCATCGGCTGTCAAGTGTATGTATAATGGGAAACAAGTAAGAAAAAATAACTATTGAAAACTTCGGTCGCTGTATAAAGGCGCGGGAATGACAAAGTAATAGCAAGACATTTTGATTACTTAGTCACCAAGTAACCTTTTTTCAATGTTGTGTTCGGGCTCTAAATCGTTTCAAAAGTTTTATTACAATATAAAAAAGTTATCACAAGAGTGATTGGTGCTTTTACGCACGAATCTGGTGTTGAAACAAGTACAGTGAAGAAAAAATGGAAAAAAATTGCATTTTTTGCACTATTTTTAGGGCTAGTTACATGTCAAAATGGACCCGTTCCGGATTCCGAGAGGAGTCAATCTTACTCCTAGCAATCAAGTGTATATACGAGTAGAAAGAAATAAGAAAAAATAACCATCGGAAATTTTAGTCGCTCTATAAAAACGTGGGAATGACATGATAATAGCAAGGCATTTTAATTACTTAGTCACCAAGTAAACTTTTTTCAATGTCACGTTCAAGCTCCAAATCGTTTCAAAAGTTTAATTACAACATAAAAAGGTTATAACAAGAATGATTTGTGCTTTTACGCACGAATCTTGTGTTAAAACGAGTCCATAGAAGAAAAAGAGGAAAAAAATATTTTTTTGTACTAATTTTAGGACAGGTTACTTGTCAAAATGGACCAGCTCCGGGTTCCGAGAAGATTCAATCTTCGTCCTCGGCTGTCAAGTGTATGTATAAGGGGAAACAAGTAAGAAAAAATAACCATCGAAAATTTTGGTCGCTATGTAAAGGCGTGAAAATGACAAGGTAATAGCAAGGCATTTTGAATACTTAGTCACCAAATAACCTTTATTCAACGTCGGGTTCGGTCTCCAAATCATTTCAAAAGATTAATTACAACATTAAAAAGTTATCACAATAATGGTTGGTGCTTTTACGCACGAATCTGGTGTTGAAACGAGTATAGTGAAGGGAAAAAAAAGAAAAAATGACAATTTTTTGCACTAATATTAGGGCTGATTACTTTTCAAAATGGACCTGTTCTGGATTCCGAGAGGAGTCAATCTTCGTCCTCGGCCATCAAGTGTATACATGAGTGAAAACAAGTAATAAAAAATAACCATCGAAAATTTTGATCGCTATATATAGGCGTGAGAATGACAAGGTAATAGCAAGACATTTTGATTACTTAGTCACCAGGTAAATTTTCTTCAACGTCAGGTTCGGGCTCCAAATCGTTCAAAAAGATTAATTACAACATAAAAAATTCCAAAAGATTAATTACAACATTAAAAAGTTATCACAATAGTGGTTGGTGCTTTTACGCACGAATCTAGTGTTGAAACGAGTTTAGTGAAGAAAAAAAGGAAAAAAATGACATTTTTTTTGCACTAATATTAGGGTTGGTTACTTTTCAAAATGGACCCATTCCGAATTTCGAGAGGAGCCAATCTTTGTCATCAGCTATCAAGTGTATACATGAGTTAAAAAAAGTAATAAAAAATAACCATCGAAAACTTCGGTCGCTATATATATGCGTGAGAATGACAAGGTAATAGCAAGACATTTTGATTACTTAGCACCAGGTAAACTTTCTTCAACGTTGGGTTCGGGCTCCAAATCGTTTCAAAAGATTAATTATAATATAAAAAAGTTATCACAAGAGTGATTGGTGTTTTTACGAAGGAATCTGGTATTCTGTGGTTTAAGGTTCTAGGTTCCATGGTTGAAAATTTTAGGGTAGAATTTAGGGTTCCAATGTTTCATGATACCACGGTTCTATGTCCAATGGTGGTGGGTTCAAGGGTTTATTGCTCTGGGTTCTAGGGTTTAGGGTTTCGTGGTTTAGGGCTCCATTGTTTAGGTTTAAGGTTTCAGGGTTTAAGGGTATAAAGTTCATCGTTCAGGGTTCCAGGATTCATCGTTTAGGGTTTAAGGGTATAAAGTTCATCGTTCAGGGTTCCAGGATCCAAGTGTTAAGATTTGAGAGTTCAAAGTTCTAAGGTTTATGGTTCAAGGGTCTAGAGTTTAAGGTTTAGGATTACATGGCTATCGACTGCAATGTTATAGGGTTCCAAGGTTCCAGGACTGAGGGTTCAAGTTTCACGGTTCATGGTTCAGGGTTCATAGTGTAAGGGTTCGGGGTTCTAGTGTTCCAGGGTTCAAGTTTCCAGGTTCAGTGTTCCAAAGTTCAAGGTTAAGCATGCAATTTTTTTCTAGACTTTAACCTTAAAAAGAATAGGTCTAAAGTTTAGAAAAAAAAAATAGACAATAACATAACTAAAATAAGAACAAATAAAGTTGGACCATGCAAGAATGGAATAACAATAATATTCTTGTTGTTAATTCTTATTTAATAAAATAGAAGTATAAATTTGACAAATA
>QAOC01011593.1:0-18061 GCA_003255005.1 Begonia fuchsioides | reverse complement strand
TTAGAGAGAAATGGGCGGTACCTTTGAGATAACGCAGCACCCGTTTTAACGCTTTCCAGTGAACATCCGAGGGAGAATGCATAAATTGACTCAGTTTATTGACAGCATACGAAATGTCATGCCGCATAAAGTTTCAATATTGTAGACCACCAATTAGTTGGCGAAAAAGAGTACCATCGACTAACAGAGTGCCGACATTAATAGATAAAATCGGGCGAGCAACCATTGGTGTATCTACTGGTTTGCAATTCGACATGTTAGCCCTATGCAGTAGATTCAGAATATAATTTGATTGAGAGAGAGTCATAGTTGAATCAGAGATTGAAACCTGGACTCCTAAAAAGTGTTGAACTGAGCCCAAGTCTTTGATAGCAAATTGACCCCGAAGAAACTCGACCAAAGAGGTAATGGCAAATGAACACGTTCCAGTAAGCAATATGTCATTAACATAAACTAACATAAAAAGCTGAACTGAATTTTTCCGGTAGATGAAAAGAGAAGTATCAGCATCCGAATTGAAAAAACCAAAAGAAAACAAAGCAGCAGATAATTTTTGATACCACGTGCGCGGAGATTGTTTCAAGCCATAAAGCGACTTGTTAAGACAGCACACCAAGGACGGAGAAGAGGTGTCAATAAAGCTCGGGGGTTGCTCCATATAAACCACTTTAGAAAAATCACTGTGAAGGAAGGCATTACTAACATCAAGTTGCTTGATTGGCCAAGAATTTAAAAAAGCCACAGATAACACTAACCTTATAGTAGTGTGTTTAACAACCGGACTAAACGTCTCAAAATAGTCATTATGTTCCTGTTGATGAAAACCCTTAGCAAACATGCGGGCCTTATACCGATCAACCGAACCATTAGACTGTGTTTGACTTTAAACACTCACTTAAAGCCAACCACCTTGGAATCCGGAGGTAAAGAAATGAGCGACCAAGTCTTATTAGCCCTTAGAGCATTCATTTCAGCTTGCATCGCAGCAACCCAATGCGGGAACTGAGCCGCTTGCCAAAAATTAACAGGTTCAAACGTAGGAGACAGGGTTTTGGCAGCAAGCCACGCCTTGGGTTTAAGTATGCCAGACTTAGAACGGGTTTGCATTGGATGTTTATTGGCAGTGGTGGTAAAGGTGTAGACACAATTGGAGAAGGATCAGGACATTCCTGGAAATAGCAGGAAAACTAGTAGAAGAAGACTAAACACCAGTACAAGTAGAACCCGAGGACGACATGAAAAAGCTAGGAGAAAGAGCTAGGCAGATAGGAACAGAAGGAGATGACACAGGGGAGACAGAACAAATTTTAAAAGGAAATTGATGTTCATGAAAAATGACATCACGAGAAATAAACAATCGGCCAGAAGATTGTTCAAATGCCAAGTATCCTTTATGATTAGCCGAGTAACTGACAAAAATACAACAAAGAGATCGAGGCTGAAATTTATTAGAATTATAAGGGCGAAGATTTGGAAAACACGAGCAACCAAACGGATGTGAGAGTAAGATGGAAGGCGAGAAAATAATAGGAGATACAAACTTTTAAGAGATAACAGTTTTGAAGGAAGGCGATTGATCAAATAAACAGCCGTTTGAAAAGAAAATGACCAGAAAGACGAAGGAAGAGAAGCATGAAACAGCATAGCCAAGCCCATTTCGACAATGTGTCGGTTCTTTCTTTCCACGCCCATTTTGAGCTGGGGTATATGGGCAAGAAAGTCGGTGAATAATACCATTAGAATTAAAAAAAAATTGGACATGAGTCGAAATTCACCCCGTCAATCACTTTGAACACATTTAACAATTTTCTGAAATTGAGTTTGCACAAAATAACAAAAGTTAATAAACACATTGGAAACCTGATCTTTAGAAGATAATGGAAACAACCAAGAGAACCGACTATAATCATCTATGATTAATAAAAAATAACGATAACCATCCAAAGACACAGAAGGAGCTGGCCCCAAAGATCGGTGTGAACCAGATCAAAGGGTGCAGCAGCTCTTGAACTTGTAACAGAAAAAGGTAAAGAGTGACTCTTACTAATAGGACACGACGCACAAGGACTCATAGACTGAATATGACGTGAAGGAAGACTACAAGACGATAAGATAGACTCCAAAACAGGATGAGCGGGATGACCCAATCGGTAGTACCAAAGTGACACATCAGCCGAGGAAGTTAGCAGCGCAAGAGGATGAGCCAACGAGACAGGGAGAGAGTAGAGACGATTGCTGGTCCCTAGAGTAAAGTGATCTGAGATTTTATGTCCATAATAGAAAAATGGGATGAGAAAAATGTGACAGAGACATTATTATCTGAACAAAGTCTATGGATGCTTAACAAATTATGAGACAATGAAGGAGAACATAGTGTATGAGGAAGTTGAAGAAGTTGACCTGAAAGAGTAGAAACAGATGACTGACCAACAGAAGAAATAGGAAGCTGCATACCATTCGTCACAGAAATACGATCAGACCCGATATACGGAATCTGATGTTGAAGAAGAGACTCATCGGGAGTAAAATGAGTAGAAGCACCTGAATCGAGATACCAGGCGGAGGCAAGAGCATCTGATGGTAGCAGAGCAGTCAGAGAAGAAGAAGACAAGTGAGTAAAAGAAGCAGAAGGATAAGAAAGGAGTGAATGAGACGGAGGATAAGGGTTGCGAGCTGGAGGTATAAAAGACAGATTAGGCCTATGGAAGCAGACCGAGGCGAAATGTCCAAGCTTATTACAAATCTGACATCTAGGCTTATACCTAGACTTGGCTGGACCTGATGGACAAGGCCCACCAGAAGGCTTATTCATTCGCCCTGAATGCCCCTGCCCTTGCGAACCAGAATAGCGACCTGGGGGATTTGGCGTCGATTTTCCTGTAAACAGGGTAGATTCACTCGCACCCGGAGTAGAGAACATCAGTAAGGTTGGAGGGAGAGCATTCTGTTTTTTCCAGGAAAAATTCGTATGTAAGCAGCAAGCTACGCACCTCTTCAATTGAAGTGTGATTCGTCTGATGGGAGATTGAGGTAACAAACAAGTTACATTCGCTGCCAAGTCCATTTAACAAGGCGAGAAGATGGTCTTTAATTGCAACAGGTTCCCCAATTGCAGCTAGGTTATTACAACTTGTTGTTAGATTTTGGATATAGTCGTTAACTGACCAACCTCCTTTGTTCAAACGGTGAAGCTGGCTCCTTAATTCATTGAGTCGAGCAAGAGACGTAGACGAAAATGACCTAGCAAGACTTTCGCAAATTGCTGAAGCTGTAGAAAAACTTACAATCTGTGAAAGAACAGAGTCCGAAAGTGAAGAGTAAATCCAACTCATTACCAAGCGATTGTAACGCTGTCACACTGAGAAATCGAGATTAAGCTGACATGAAGTATTATCCAGATATTGTGGAGGTGGTACTGAAGAAGAAGCAAGAAAACACTCGAGACCGTTAACAATGTTTAATAACATATTCTTCCATACTAGATAATTGTTTGCTAAAAGTTTGATAGAAATGTTTTGGGAATGTGCAGGAAACGGAGGGAGAGCAAACTGACGAAGCTGTGAAGCATCTGTCTTTGAAGATGAAGTCATCATTGGCTCTGATACCAAGTTGGACTGGAAGGGAGAAGAAAATATACACAGAACTTGTAAACATGAGATTATCTTTTCCATTCACACAGTGATACATTTATACATACTCATAACGACTAGTCTTTGGACACGTGAACATGGTATTGATAGTGTGTGTGTAACAAACTAACAAATTCTAACAGACGAATATTCTATATCCCATTACATCGTTGAAATTAGGAGATGAAGACTCCGATAAATGAATCCCAATGTTTGGGAACTGTAGGAGATCCGCCATTGTTGTGTTGCAGCTGAGCCGAGAAAGAGATGTCGCGTGTGAACTTAGATCCCTTCCTTGTTCGAGCTCTTTGATTAGATTCTTCTGCTCCGTCACTCCCATTTCCGCCATTGATGCTCTGAAACCGATTTTCCGGAGCAAGGTTATCGTGCAAGGATGAGTATATAGGTACTCAAAGCAGAGAAGAAAGTAGCGAAAGGGTTAAGTCAAACAGATTAAAACCCCAGTAATATTTTAAGAAACTCAATACAGATACGACGACATAATGGAAAATATAAGATCAAAATGTTGGCGAAATCAGAGAAATGAAGCTCATGAAGAGAATGAGGAGAGAATCTTCGGTATTTAAGAACTTAGTTTGGATTCTAGATTATGAGGGAAAGAGGCAACAGAAACTTTGACCGTCGTGTAGAATTGCATATATTTGACAAGTCAATTTACTGACCACCTCAACAAAAACAAATTCACGTTGCAGACTCTCTCTCTCTCCTCCCTCTCTCTCCTCCCTCTCTTGTTTGGTGAGGTTAGTTCACACACATTGGTAGAGAANTTTGCAGTGGGAAATGCGAGATGAAGAAAATAGAGAGTTCTTGTCTAAGTTCAAAGACGCTCGCTCTCCCCAAGAGTAAATTTGGGCCGGTGTAGCGGCTGTAACTCAACATGGGCGAGAGGCTTCTTCCAAAGACAACGACTGCTCCATCGTCCGATCATAGATCATGTCATCAGTCAAGTCGTTTGATTATTATGTGATTAATTAGATTATACACGGATAGTTGGCCTAAATGGCCATGCTCTGATCTTCGTTGGATCAAAGGAGTGAAGGATAGTTATGTAACAATAGGAAAGCATGGGGGTAGTATGGTAATGTGACATGAGTCTTCTCCGAGTCTCGTTTTTCGAAAGGATTGTGAGACATCGGATCTTCAGCTTCAACGCCAAATTCTCTCTTCTCTGCTCCTGCCGAATATTCCATCACTATCTGATTTGTACCTCCTCTTCACTCTCATAGGAAGACTTTGGTTGACTTCAGTTTACGACTAGCCCTCTTCTTCTTTTTCTCTCTTTAAATTCCACACTCCTCGTTGCTTGCTTGCTCAAGTTTCTAGCTTTCCACGTCTTCCAGTTTGAAGCTCTTATAAAGTTTCACAAATTGTTCTTCTTCTTCATCACCGTGTTCCCTACCCGTTGATTGATTTGTACCTCCTCTTCACTCTCATAGGAAGACTTTGGTTGACTGCAGTTTACGACTAGCCCTCTACTTCTTTCTCTCTCTTTAAATTCCACACTCCTCGTTTGCTTGCTTGCTCAAGTTTCTAGCTTTCCACGTCTTCCAGTTTGAAGCTCTCATAAAGTTTCACAAATTGTTCTTCTTCTTCTTCTTCATCTCCGTGTTCTTCGTACCATACAAGAACTGACTGTTCTTGGTTTGCTTTGCCTTGAAAGGTCAACAGATACAGATGGCGAATGGGGAAGAAATCGAACGAAAGTAAGATAGGGTTTTCTTGTTTATATTAAGTGATTTAGAAATCATACAAAAACCTGTTCTCTGAATCATTTTTTAATGACCATGCTCTCTCTTCTAAACGTCAGTATTGAATGCTTTATCTTTTCGTAATACATGCTTAGGATTGATATTGATTATGGTCATCCCGGAAAAGACTCGGACGAAAGAAAACCGATTGTGATAGAAACGCCGAGTCCAATTCTAGGAGAATTTGAACATAAGTTGCAGAAGATACTTCTCTGCTGCTGTGTGGTTGCAGTCTCACTTGATCCATTATTCTTCTACATTCCCGTTATCAATGATCAGAAAAAGTGTCTAGAAATGGACGAGAGACTGAAGAAGACGATTCTTGTTCTCAGATCAGTTATGGACCTCACTTACGTTTTTCACATTGCATTCCAAATCACTTACGGGTACTTAGAGGACAACCCTGAAAACAAAGTGATTAGGAGGATTAATTGGGTGATTATCATAATTGATATTCTGTGTCTTCTTCCAATCCCACAGGTACTGGAAATGTTCATGAAACTTATTGCACCAACTGTTGAATAAAATTAAATGATTTTAGTGGGTTTTAATAAAAAATTAAAAATTAAATGATTTTTGCAGGTGGTTATACTTGTTTACTTCTCCCAAATGAAAGGCTCGGGTTCGTTGAATATGAGGAAATTTCTCAATTTCATAATTCTTTTCCAGTTCTTTCCCAGAATTTATCGAATATTCTATTCGTGCAAGGAACTTACCAAGGATCTAAGTCAAGACGAAATTGAAAGATATACATGGGTTCCAGGCTTGTTTAACTTTTTGCTTTACATCATCGNCCTTGAGACGAGCACATACTCTTGGGAGAGCTTGTTTTCATCTACAATCACCGTCATCGGGCTGCTTCTTTTCATCTATCTCATCGGAAATTTGCAGACTTTCTTGCAGTTTTCTGCCGCAGATTCGAAAAAACGCTTTTGGGAGATGGCGAAGAAAGAGAAGGAGACAGTGAAGTGGATCAGAAAGAATGGCATTCCTCGCAACATGGGCAAAGAGTTAAAGCAGCACGTCCGTCGAAAAATGGATAGAGAAGCAAATGTAAATCTGGAGACTCTTCTCAATGTTCTTCCATCTCAAAGCAAGAAACGCCTGACCAAGTGGCTGTGCCAGCCTATCTTGAAGAAGGTGAGCATTTTCTTCAACCACTTTCTGCATGGGCAACAATTTGCACTAACTCGTACATGACGATCATGTTAGGTTCCTGCACTTACAGGGAACGATAAATTGATCGAGGCAATGATAGTGGACCTTCTAAAGCCGGTGACCTTCGAGAAGAACTTCAAGATTGTCGAGGAGAAAGCCCCTCTGGAACAGATGCTCTTCTTCATTCAAGGAACTGCATCTATGTACGATCCAAAAACTCCCGTCAATCTCAACAAGGGAGATGTCTTCGGAAATGAGCTGCTCGATTGGGCAATGGCACCCGGCTCATCATCCCAAGCTCCCTCATCATCCGAAGCTCCATCATCATCCAAAGCTCCATCAGAAGCCCAAGCCACCCCATCATCCCAACCTCCTTCATCATCCAAAGCTCCATTATCATCCAAAGCTCCATCATCAGAAGCCACCCCATCCTCCCAACCTCATTCATCATCCAAAGCTCCCTCATCAGAAGCCACCCCATCACAATTTCCTTCCTCAAACAAAACTGTCCAGACAAAAACAATAGTTGAAGCCTTTGCATTAGACCTTAAAGCAGTGAAGAAAATAGCCGAACTACGAAGAACTCAAGGAGGAGACGTGAAGAAAAAGAAAGTTCCTCTCGCGACCAGAAACCCGGCTAGACAAACGCCGGGCCCAATGGCCCTGTAATAATTCGAAATTTTAAATCCCGAATTTCAAGGAAAATTTTTCGCGAAGTTTGACTAATCAATTGTCGTATGCAGAACGTAAATTTGTCGTATATGTTACGTGCGACGACTTGGTCAAACTAAATAAATTGGGATATCTCGGGACGAAATCGAGTTATGATTTTTGAATGTAACGTAAAAGCCGATTTTACGAAATAAGTGGACACATGATCGTGTCGGGATTTCAAGTGGAACGATGGGAATCGAACAAAAATGGAAAACGTTACACAGAATAAATATTATGTTTTAATATTATTATATTATATAATATAATAATATTAATTATAATATATATTAAAAGAAAAGAGGAAAAGAAGAAAAATCTTCTTCTCCCCCGTCGGACGCCGAGAAACGAGAGAAAACGAGAGAGGGAGAGAGATCTCCGGCAAACGGTGACCGTTCGACGACATCAAGGAGTCAAAATGTCCGCAACAAAGAGAGGAGCAATCCTTTAAAGCGGTTTCGGAGGTAAGTCCGTATTTTAAAGTAGATCTGAGAAAAACTGAGATTCAGAGTTTTAGATTACGGTTTTTCAAATCTTAATTTCTCTCAGAAATATTGGTATGGTTGTGTTCGTCTCGTCGATACGAGCGTTTTGACACAAAATTTGTGGCCCGCACCGGCGTTGACCGGGTCAAAGCTGACTGGACAACGTTGACCGGGTCAACGATGACTAGGACGATGGCGGGGCAGCGTTGACCGGGTCAACGCTGACGTGGAGGGGTTGACCGATCAACGCAGACCGTTGACCGGTCCGGTCCGAACCGGACCGAACCGAACAACAAGCTTCCTGGGCCCGTTTTGGCGTCTTTTTGCTCGGTTTTCGATGCTCTTCTCTTATGCAATATAATTGGAATATTTCAGAGGAGTTCTACGAAATTGAACCGAGCCCGGAGCCCGAGAAAAGAAAAAAGAAAGGGAAAACTTGCGTAAAAAGATGTAAGTCATTTATATTTTCTGCATTAATTCTAGATGCATGGTTTGGAGTTAATAATAACTATATTTTGGTGGTTGACACCCAAAACGACGTGGCGCACGTCAGTTTTAAAGTATTACTATGTAGTTTAATTTGAACGATTTAAACTGCATATGTTTATGATCCAGATATGGCATGGTTTATATTGCTCATTAGCATGATTTAAATGATTGATATTTTATTTGTTGGGCTATCTGAATGGAAATGGATATTGAATTGGGTTTTGGATTTTCACGTTTATTTAGGAACTGGATTTGGTTTTATAAAATGTGGATTTTGTTTGGATTACTGCATGCGTGCATAGCGATGACCGGGATCAGAACTATCTTAGCGGATTGCCCTTGGTACCCATCGGGCTGTGTGCCGTTGTGGTTAGACCGGGGTAGCTAACAGTTAGGTTCCTGATCGGCATCGGGTAACGGTAGCTTAGGTCCGGGACACCTTACCGGGAGTAGGGGTGGGCATGGGTCGGGTTCGGTCGGGTTGGCCCAAACCTCGACCCGACCCGAACCCGATAATAAATGTCTCGGTAACCCGTTCGGGTTGGGTTACCAAGATGACCCGAACCCGATCGGGCATGGGTCGGTTAATCGGTTTTTTTTTAAAAAAAATTTAAATATGTTCCCTAAAAATTAATGATTTCCCAACAAATCTAGAATAACATATTACATCAATTATATGTAAAAAATGTAAATCAATCTATCGAGTTAACATTCAAAAGGAATTATTTCATCCATCTAATTACGAACATAATAATAATATGCATCAATTACACATTAAAATTCTAAAACAATTCATCAACTCAACATTTAAAATAAAATGTATTCAAAGTAAACAATTCATCAAGTAGGAACACAACAAACTACTAACTAGTAACTAGTAAGTAAAGTATTAATCAATAATCGCCGTAAAGCCTTCGGGTTCGTTGTCAATCCTTGCGTTGTTAGCTGCAATTTCTGAAATAAAAATACATGGAATTTACAATTAATAGGTTTAATGAGTTATATATTACAGTGAGAGAAAATCGTTTAAGAGACAATACCTTCTTCTATGGTTTCAAAATCTTCAACGGGCTCAAACAAAATTGGAGTATTGGAACGAATCCAACTTTGTGTGCATATAAGAGCTTCAACGGTCTTCGGTAATAGGGATGTCCGAAATGAGTCAACAACTCGCCCACCACAACTGAAAGCTGATTCTGAAGCGACGGNTGATCGTTGCATCGTAAAACAGTTTCAAGAACTTACAAAATTCCCGAATGTTTGTCCAATCTTCATCGGTATGAGGTCCTCCTTCTCCCATGTACGACAAAAATTGACTATCAGTTCCTTCAAGTTTTTCAAATGCTTTTGCATACTTTTCAGCATGTTCTAACATCAGATACATTGAGTTCCATCGAGTAGGCACATCTAGCGTTACATTTCCTTTGTATGTAATTTTCATGAGATCAATGCAAGTCTTAAACTGTTGCAATCGTCCTGGTGATGATTTGACAAACTTTACGGCCTTTTGAACTCGACCAATTGAAGCTTGATGCTCTTTCAACCCATCATTGACAATTAAGTTAACGATATGAGCGAAACATCTTATGTGAATGTAAGCTTCATCTAAAACTAATTTTTCCCATTGTCTCAAACTCTTTACTAAGTATGAGATGGCGACGTCATTTGATGAACCATTTTCTACCGTGATAGTAAAAACATTGTTGATGCCCCAATCAACCAAACACGTCTCCAGTAACTTTCCAATTGTTTCCCCTTTGTGGTTGTCAATCTGACGAAAATTTAAAATTTTCTTGTGTAATTTCCAATTTCCGTCAATAAAATGTCCAGTCAAAACTAGATAATTGATATTTTGAGCCGACGTCCAAGTGTCAGTAGTTAAACAAACTCTTTGCTTACTTTCTTTGAAGTACTCTATCAGTCGACTTTTCTCTTGGTTGTATATTGCCTTGATATCCCGCGCAATTGTTTTCCGAGAAGGCACAATGAAAGAAGGTTTAAAATAGTCACAGAATCTTTTGAAACCTTCACACTCTACCATTCTCATAGGCAATTCATCTGTGATTAACATTTCTGCAAAAATCTTTCGTCCGCCTTCTTTGTAAATGGTAATTTTCGTTGCTTGTCATCTTGGCTACGTAAATATTTTTTGCACATGATCAAATGCCTTGACATATTAGATGTACTATTTCTCTTCGTATGACAAGCATATCATTGACCACAATAGTTGCACTTGACCCTAGGATCTTCGGGATCACTATCTTCGACCCATGTAAAGTGGTTCTAAACATCCGACCTCAACGTCCTTTTCTTTCCACTATTATTTGTCTCGCTCGACATACTTTTCATTCAAAATGTTCTTGTGCACCTGAAAAAGGCAACGAACAAGACTAACTAATCTTAAATATAGTAAATGAAAATGAAACAATAAATCTAAGTTGGTCAAATTAGAACGAAGACAGTAAATTTCAAATACAGTAAATGAAATGAAAACTCGAACTAAGACTAACTAATCTTCAATACAGAAAATTAAAACTCGGAATAACTAATCTTCAATACAGAAAATGAAAACTCGGAATACCCAAAACAGATGCACTGACCAGACTGTGCTACACCATTTTTCAGATATTCAAATCAATTTGTACATTCTTTTACGGATCAACCATAGTCAAGTAATTGAATTCTCAGTCATCTAGCCCTTATTTATCGTAAGTAATATAAGAATGAAACAAAAAAAAAACAACGAATAAATAAATAAATGAAATCTCGGAATAAATTAAAAACAAACAAACAAAATACCGGTCGGGAGTCGACGAATGACAGAACTAATGACCAAGATCGGGAGTCGCCAAGTCGGGAGTCGGGAATCAAGGGTCAGGAGTCGGGATTCGTCGAGTCGGGAGTCGGGATTCGTCGAGTCGGGAATCGGACAGGCGGGAGTCGGGATTCGAGGGTCGGGAGTCGCGAGTCAGGAATCGCAGCCGTTGGGAGTCGTCGAGTCGGGAATCGCAGCCGCGGGATTCGGAAGTCGGGACTCGGGAGAAGACAGAAGAGAGGACAGAAACACGAGATTAGGTTTTCGTTGACAACCCAACGGGTTGGGCAATCGGGTTTGACCCTGTTGGGCCACCGACCCGCAACCCGAACGGCGGGTTTCTGCCCGAACCGTTAAGGGTTTTTAATAATTATAACCGACCGAACCCGACCCGATTGGGTCGATTCCTCGGGTTGGATCGGTTATGCCCACCCCTAACCGGGAGGCCTTGGATGGCAGTTGGCTGAGGCGACTGTGGTTTGATCCGGGTGGTTAAGGTTGGTACCCAGGAGGGACCGACACCGGGTTTCTTTCTGACTCATGAGATGGTGAGCCGTTGGCCCGTCTTTCTGTGGTGTGCCGGGGTGGTCCTTGTGTGACACTCATTTTTCACAGGTATTTGATGTTCGATATGGCTGTGAGGGTATTTTGTAGTATAGTCACCTACGTATGTGACGAGTTTTCTAAATACCTCACAGGGGCCCGATGGGCCGGGATTTTCCGAAGGGAAAATGATTTGTTTTTATTGGGCTCGTGGAGCGGTGATTTGAAATGGTGAAATATGCATGATTTTGATTGAATTTCAAAATGCATGCATCATGTAGAATAGATCGCGAATTTTGGGGAAAAAGACAAAATCTAAGTTTTAACTGGAATGCATTGAATATAGGTAACTTACGAGTTTGTCACTCACCCAGTCGACAATATTTTTTTACCAGGCTAGCAGTCAATTTTGGAACTGATAGAAATTTCTTGGAAGAATCTCTTATTTATATTTCATTTGTTGTAACTGGTAAGAATTTGTGAGTGGACACTATTGAACATATTTCTTTCGATTTGGTTGTATTAATGATTTATTATGCTATGACTTAAAACATTTTGGATGGATAGACCCGGGGTATTTTGGTAAAGAGAAATTTCCACAAGTTTAAATAGCCTTTAGGTCGGATTTCTGAGTCGCCGAGGTGGATTTGGTTATCTGACCTGGCGTTTCTACCAGGCCCTACTTCGGGGCGTGACAGGCCCAATTCCCGAAAGAATCCGACCATTGAGCCCGAGGCTCGGGAATTCATTTGAAATCAAACCGCGGAAGTCTTAAAATTTTAAGCGAGCCTAAACATTCAATCTAAATAGTCAGATAGCATAAACAAAATATTACATCAGAATAATGTACATGAAAAGTTTTACCATTTAAAATAATATATTGTTCAAATTTGATAAATACAAATCGGAGAATTTAAATTCCAATATAAGCCTTACTGTGTCTTACCCATGAATGATCCTGAAAACAAAGTTTGTAGCTAAATGGGTGAGTGACTACTCTAATTAGAGATTTTATTTTTATTATTAAATTATAAATAAATAACATCATGTCAAAACATGTTTAAACAAAATTTTGAACAATCGGAAAATATGTAAATGCACAATAATGTGCAATGCAAATGATGTTTATACATCAACTCTAAGGTAGTGGCAACCATAAAGACCCGGATCCGGTTTAGAGATTCAAAACTCAAGGGCAGACTTAGCCTTTCCTATTAACCATTTGTGCACGATAATTCACACATGCTCAATGATGAATGTGCAATGCATATGCATATGTTCNTTTAATTATTACTATTTTTTTTTCGTCATCTTCACCGGCGACGTTTTTCGTCGCCGACGACTCCTTCGACCTCCGAATTCGACGAAACATACGTCAACACATTCATCTCAACAAAACGAACACATCGGTACCAAAAATTGCGAGAAAAACTACAAATTTTAAAAACCAAGCTAAAACGGTTCTATCGCAGTTTTTCTTAGATTTCTTCCAAAATACATGCTAAATTAAAAAAATTCTTTTACAGACCTTAATATTTTTCAAAGACAAACGTTTTGGTACCTGAATCGTTAAAAATAGAAGACGGATCTGAAAAATCCCTCAACCCTACGCGGTGTCACGACCCGTTCTCTCTTTCTGTTTCGCTCCCTCTCAAGTCTCCTTATCTCATATTATTAAATAAAAATATAATATAATCTTTAAAAATCAAATTATAATAATCGATCGAGTAATGATTTTTTTACTTTATCTTTCAATTCTCTAGTCAATTATCCCAATCGACTAGGTGTCCACCTAATCAGAAAAANAAAACCTTTAAAAATCAAATTATAATAATCGATCGAGTAACGATTATTTTCTGACTTTATCTTTCGATTCTCCAGTCAATTATCCCAATCGACTAGATGTCTACCTAATCAGAAAAATTGACTTAATCTACAATGTCCAAAATTTACAAAACAAAAATCAACGGTAAATTCTAATTTAAAACTTTGACAGAGAATACCAGTAATACACGTAACGAACTACGACAAATTACTAGCCAAAAATTCAACAATTGACTAGTCAACAATTTTATACATCAATTTTTGCAGTGTTTACAATACTACTCCCTTAAAAAAAATTTCGTCCCCGAAATTCAACACTTTAAAAATTCCTTAAAATGATGAGGATACTTCACTATCATTTCAGATTCTATCTCTCACGTTGATTCTCTTTCAGAATGATTCTTCCACTGGACACAAACAACTGAAATTTCGCGACGGCGTAATACTTTGAAATCGCGTTCCAAAATCATTTCAGGTACTTCCTCATATGACACATCAGGTTGAATTGGAATCTTAGGCCACGAAACAACGTGGTCAGGATCAACTACATACTTCCTCAGCATAGACACGTGAAAAACATTATGTAAATACTGTAGGATCGAGATTAACCTAAGTAAGGGGAGCGTTAATTAGATTATAAAATTTTACACCGATTAAGCTTAACCAAATTCGTGTGAATAGTTTAGTCAATTTCAAATTTCAATGCGGAAAAGATAAACAATCAAATAAAGTCAAGAGAAAGAGAAATTGACACCGGGTTGTTAACGCAGGCCAACCTTGCCTACGTCCACGCTCCAAGGTACCTCCTTGGAGATTCTTCTCACTAAATCCTTTGAGCTCACTCCGATTGACTTACTAGTGTCAACCAAACCTTACAATGACTCTTCTTTAGGAGAGACGTCACTTATCTTCACTAATTTCGCTCACGAAGGGTAATACAACGAAAACGGTTACAAACCAACTCTCTCAATCACAAAGTGAATACTCAAGTGTGGGTACAAAGATTGAGAGAATAAAATTACTCTAGATAGAATTTGGCAGCACTTCGGCTCAGTTTTGCTCTAGAAAATCGTCATCTTCCAAAAGGCATCACAACAGCTATTTATAGACTTCCTCTGCACAGGCTAGAGCGGTCGACAAAAGTACGGGACCGGTCAACATAAATATAGCTGTTTAGACACATTAGGAAATAGTCGTTGAAAGTTTGTCTCTTCTGTCTTCGCTTGAGCGGTCGACATAGGCTTGGAGCGGTCGACATAAGTCTCGTTAAATTGCTTTTGAGAAGTGCTTCGGTCGACATAAGATTCGCTTCTGGACGCTTGGAGCGGTCGACATAATCTTGAGCGGTCGACATATTGTATGCTACTGGACTCCAAAGCAGTCGACATGTCTTTTAGCGGTTGACATAATGTATGCTACTGGACTCCAAAGCGGTCGACACGTCTTTCAGCGGTCAACATAATATATGCTACTGGACTCCAAAGCGGTCGACATATCTTCTAGCGGTTGACATAATTTATGCTACTGGACTCCAAAGCGGTCGACATATCTTCCAGTGGTCGACATGATTTATGGTTCTGGAATTGCAAGTGGTCGACATATCTTCCAGCGGTCGACATAAGTGTAGCTACTGGACTTGAGAGCGGTCGACATACATGCTAACGGTCGACATAAGTGTAGCTACTGCCCGAAGAGTGGTCGAAATAACTCGTAAGCGGTCGACATAACCTGTGACAGACTTAGAAAATTCTGCAAAACTCGACCAACTTGTTAGACAAAAATTATACCCTTCGATGAGGGTATTTCACATGAATCTTTAAGTCTAGAAAATACAAAACAACATCATTCAATTTAGCTTCTCTTTAATAGTTAATCAATTATACAAATCATTAATACTCATCATAAAAAATAAATAGTTACTTTAAGCACATTTAAAGCTAGCACATACATTAACTGATATGGCAACTCCAAACGATAAGCCACAGGGCCAACACGCTCAATGATTTTGAACGGCCGAATATATCTCGGAGCAAACTTTCCCTTGACTCCGATTTGGCTGACTCATTTCCTTGGTCTGACTTTCAAAAATACAAAATCTTCGGCATTGAATTCCACTTCGCGCCTCAATAAATCTGCATAACTTTTTTGGGGACTTTGAATAGTTCTCAGTCTTTCCTTAATGGCCTGGACTTTATCTGTAGTTTCTTGAATTATTTCGGGACCAAGAGCTACACGCTCTTCAGGTTCGGCCCAACAAAGAGGAGATCTACATGGTCTACCATACAGAGCTTCGTAAGGAAAAATTCTTATACTCGCGTGATAGCTGTTATTATACACAAATTCCACCAATGGCAAGTAGTTAATCCAGCTATCACCAAAATCTAAAATACAAGATCGCAACATATCTTCAAGGATTTGAATAGTTCTCTCCGATTGACCGTCAGTCTGAGGATGATGTGCTGTGCTAAAATGTAATTCGGTACCCAAAGTTTGTTGAAATGCTTTCCAAAATTTAAAAGTAAACTTTGAATCTCAATCTGACATGATGCTAGAAGGAACTCCATGCAATCGAACAATATTGTCAACATACAGTCTACTGAATTTAGATGCTAAAAAGTCCATTCTCACTGGAATAAAATGAGAGACCTTAGTCAATCGATAACTATGACCCAAATAGCATCAAGCTGTTTAGGGCTATTGGGAAGTCCAGACACAAAATCCATGACAATCTTATCACATTTTCATTCCGGAATAGGGAGAGGCTGCAATAAACCAGCAAGTCTATGATGCTCAGCCTTTACATGTTGACACGTTAAACACTTGAAACAAACTCAGTCATATCCCGTTTCACACCATTCCACCAATACTGACACTTCAAATCTTGATATATTTTGGTAGACCGAGGATGTATGGAAAATCTGGACTTGTGGTGTTCAGAAAGAATAAACTATCTTAAATTAGAATAATTCGGTACTACAATACGACTTTTGAAGTATAAGAAATTATCTTGCCAAATACTCCAATCATTAAATTCTTCACCCGCTTGTATTTGATCAAATTTTTCTGTTAATTCATCATCTAATTTATTTCAAACTTTTATGGTTATAAAATACTTCAAATTTAGCACCATACAAATAACTCCCCAAATCTTGAGAGCCAAGATGATGGCGGCTAATTTCAAATCATGCACAGATTAATTTTTCTCATGAGCCTTTAATTGTTGAGAAGCATAAGCAATGACTCTGCCCTGTTGCATTAGTACGCATTCCACCACCGACTCTTGATGCATCAGGATCCACAGATATCTCATTACGAGAAATGATATGTCCCAAGAATTTAACTTCATTTTTCCAAAATTCACACTTGGATAATTTGGCATATAATTGGTGTTCACGCAAAGTTTCCAACACTATTTCCAAATGTCTCATGTGCTGTTCATGTGACTTTGAATAAATTAAAATATCATCGAAGAAAACCACAACAAATTTATCAAGGTATGGCTGAAACACCCGATTCACTAAATCCATAAATACTGCAGGTGCATTGGTCAACCCGAATGGTAAGACCGTGAATTCAAAGTGACCATAGCGAGTTCTGAAGGTTGTTTTAGAAATATCATTTTCTTTGATCTTCGCCTGATGGTATCTAGACTTTAAATCAATATTGGAAAAATATTCACAACCACCCAATTGGTCAAAAGGTCATCAATTCTAGGCGGTGCTCCACATTACAAAATTGATCACTAAATAAAGCTTCAAACTGGTCTCACTACATAAACTCATTTGGAAAATCAACTTTAAAGGACTACTACCACCTCTCAGCAATACCCGCAAAATAATAAGTGACTGAAGATACCCAAATTTTTGCAGGTACATGAAGAACATCTATATTTTTCTCCATTAGAATAAATCATTCATCAGCTTCTCCAGAATCATCCAACTCATTGAAATATGGTGTGTTTATATGACTCAGTTGGTTAAAATACTTTAACTGCCTAGTATACGGGTCGGGTGTCACATCCCGTGGTGCCAAATTTTCTAGTGCACTCCTAATAGCAGCTAAATGTTCCATAGGTTGAGGCTCACCCATTAGATTAGTAGGATCAACCGCCGGAATATTTTGGCGGTTTGCTCGTCTGGGAGGCATATTTAATTTCCTGAAATTTTTAAAAAATTTAGTAAAGATAATGACTTAGGAAATTAAATAATATATTAATTAAGTTATGCTATCTAACATTTAATAAATCCAACTCAATTTGGATATTGGGCTTTGATACTACTTTTTCTGTCACGACCCAAAATCGGGCTAGACAGGTGCCGATCCCAATGGCCTGATTCCCGAAGGAACCCGACCACTGAGCCCGAAGCTCGGGTATTCAATTGAAATCAAACAGCGGAAGTCTTAAAATTTCAAGCAAGCCCAAAAATTTAATCCAAATAGTCGAATAGCATAAACAAAATATTACATCAGAATAATGTACACTGAAAGTTTTACAATTTAAAATAATACATCGTTCAAATTTTACAAATACAAATTGGAGAATTTAAATTCCAATATAAGCCTTACTGGGTCTTACCCGGGAATGATTCTGAAAACAAAGTTTGTAGCCAAAGGGGTGAGTGACTACTCTCAGTAGAG
>QAOC01011575.1:0-24625 GCA_003255005.1 Begonia fuchsioides | reverse complement strand
ATTCAATTCAATCAACTTTCTTTCTTCAACTGCTTTACAACATTAAACCCAACAGAGCCTGAGTGGAAAGTTTCGAACCAAATTATTTCACGACATTCCATGCACCGCGAATGTTTTATCATGCTGAGAAATCGTGGCCAAAATCAAGAATATCTAGTTCATAAGGCAAAGTGTCGGGGGTGTGTCGTTAAAAATCACAAGTGCACAGTTAAGTAATATAAAAGATTATCGATCCCACGAGGATAACAAATCTAGGATTTTCCGAAATGAAATGTAAAATAGTTATAAAAAATTGATAAAAAAAGTTTGATGATTTTTCTAGATGAAAATATAATTAAAATAAATAAGGAAAGATAGTCAAACTTCAGTAAAGTGAAGGTTAGATTTGAGTTTCTCCATTTATTCATTCATGGCTGCAAGCCTATGATGCAGCGCTGGCTGCAGCACGTTTTGACGGAAAGAAATTCGAAATAATCGATGGCTGGCGTCACCCATCGATTCGATTTTTCTCTCACCTTCTTCCAATCTTATGGCAAGAACAATGAGATCCAAACACTTTAATTGCAGATCCAAACACTTTAATTACCCTCGAGCTATCGTTTAAGTTAAACAAAAATAATTTTGTTAAAATTTAAAACAAATATTAACAACTCGAGTAATTTAACCAATTTCTATGTGATTTCTAATGGCGTTTTCGATCTCACTAATTTCGTTATAATTATGGCGTCCAGATTATACACGATAAAAATTTAAGATCTAGTTAAATTAATCAAATGGCTAAAAACCGAGAAATCGTAAACGAATACTTCTCAAATCCAACCTAATAAAAACTTAGCTCATGTTTGAATTAAAAACAACGCAAAGATGTTTGGTAAACATAATTACAGCACGCTAAAAAGATATAAACGGATTCACCGTCACTTTCTTCAAAACCCCGGTGGCGTCCCGCAAGTTCTTGAATCGGCTCCGGTTATCCGTTTCAATTTGCATGGCGTGGCTGCGTCTGCGTTTTCGTCTATCTCTTTATCTCCGTTTTTTATCTGAATCGTGCTCCTCTATTTAAAATTGTGGCAGCTATTTTCTCTTTCCAAAACTAAATTTGGAATCCCTTGATTTGTGAAGCTTTAACTAAATATGGAATCCCTTGATTTGTGGAGATTTTCTTCTCTCTCCAATCTGCCAATTTTGTCATTTAAATCTCTCTGATCTTATCTTTTTTCACTTCATTGTTTTCCATCTTTATCTAGCATAATTCCTGCAAAATAGGTAACCAATCGGGCAGATAAAAATATTATCAGAATTACCGAAATTAACATAATTTCATTGCTGCCCGCTGATTCTGTGCTATAGCATGAGCTGCAGCACCAAATACAGATTCCAGCATAAAATCCCTCAATTTATTACTTAAGGCTTAACAATTTTCATAACTTTGATGGACATAATTAAGTCTTTTTCAAAACTTAACAACATCCCCAAACTTAATCCATTGCTCTCCCTCGAGTAATGTAAAGTAAAAAAAGAAAACAAAGTAAAACTAGTCAACAAAAGATAATATATTTCCGACCATTGCCTATATCATTCCAAATTTAAGCAATAAAGTTTATCAACCACTAAATCATATAGAATGTCCCTCAATTCAGGTCATTCAATCCTTCAATTCCTTTAAATAGTGTGTGTGTGCCGCCTCAAACGAATTAATATATCGAGCAATTAGAAACATCACAACATGCATAAATTCTTTCACCTTCTCTTTCGAATCAGAAATTTCAAACATATGAAAGATTATCTAAAATAAAACATGTCAATAATAACTTTCAATGGAAGCATTTTATTGGTGCCTTCTCTTTGGTTATACTGCATTTTTACTTGAAAGCACGTATGGGTACCGGCCCCCGAGTTACTCAGCAAATACTCCCTCCAAGAAGAACATCATTTTTTTTTTGGTCCCCTATTTTATTTGAGTTTTGGTGGGACATAGAATTTTTTCATAGAGTCATTGCTTTTTTTTTTTGTTTTTAAATTCCGCCCTTGACTTTAATGTTGGCCTAATCTTAAGTTAAACTTTCTCGCTTACACTTGTCCTCCCATCATCTAAGATAAATTTTCCAAATCATACATACTCGACGTAAATATCTTGCTATCAACATTAATACCTTTTGAGGAGGTTTGTGTGGGAAAGAAATAGTCGGAATATCCTAACCTGTTTCTTGGGAGATTAAAAATGATTTGGTTTTTGATAAATTAAATTGCTAAAATTCAAAAAATCCTAGACAAAGTTGGAAACATCTCATACTCTTCACTGACTCTTTTTTCTTTGTTTTGTTTTTTCTAGTGTTTAACTACCCTCCTCAAACTTAAATCAGACATTGTCTCCAATGTTGACAAGGTAAAATTAAAACAGTTAAAACACTAGTAAAAATTACTCCCCTGGAATTTAGTGTTGTGCCTCATCATCTGAATGAGGCGTTGTGGGACTGCCGAACAATTTTGGAAAGGTGGGAAATTGAATCCTTGAGTTTTTTGGGTTGTGCTTTAATGCTTCAAACAGTGTTGTGTCTCTCGCTGCAGCATAAGAGAAATAGGAATCTAAATTATCAGTAAGGCATTGAAGTTGTACCTCAAGCATACTGAGTTTGGATTCCATGAGCTGAAGGCTTTGCGCTGTAGAGTGAGCTACAGCGACAGATGCAGCGGCAGACTGTGAAGCATATTTCTTGGCAGTGGTAGACAAATTTTCACTCTCCTCTTGAGTAATTCAGGACATTGTTAACGGGGTTATAAACCCTGTTGTATTTACCTTTTCGTCCTGTTCCAAAACCTGCACTCCTGCAACTAAACATAAATCTGAAACAAGAGAAGGAAACAATAGTTGACTGTTGCATTTCATCGCAATTGCACAGAGAGCATTAAAAATTACTAAGTCAACATCAATGGTTTTTCCAGTTATCAAGCAGTATAACAGTATGAGTCTCTCCTTAATCACATGCTGACCATGGGACGATGGTGATAATTTATATTTTATGAAGTGATACCATACCTTTGCTTTTGAATTTAAACTTACTCTCGGTATGGAGTAGGTTGTGGCCTTTGATATATCACATGTGGTCCCTGGTTCAGCAACATGCAGCAGCACTTCTTGAAGGAAGGTGGCTGAATCATCTACCAACAATTATGTGTACTCGTCCCGCATGTCCTGGATCTCATAATATTTGTTGATGACATCAGGCATGAAAGTTACTGTTTTTCCTCTAACAGTTACGAATTATGGGTCGTTCTCATCAAAATTAGCATAAAATTCTCGGACTAAATTACCAATCGGATCATCTGGATTTGCACAAAATTTCTCTCATCCCCTACTAGATATAACACTGGTAATATATGCATGGAAGTTAGAAAAGGTACCTTCCAATTGTTCAAAACCTTTTTCCACACCAAGCGACCTTTTGTTGAATTTCTCAAATCTTTGTTCAGCTTCTTTAGAGACGAACTTAGGTGTCTTTTGCTTTCTTTTTATCTTTCTTGCAGACATCTTGACTCTTCTTTTTGGGGCACCCGAAGATAAATTGTTGTCATCTGTCCTTACCGAATTAAATTGTTCAGTAGCTTGCAGATTTTGGGAAGCAACAGGATGCTGTTGTTCCTCCATGTTCTTGTGCTGTGGCGGCTGCTGTGGAGTCTGTTCCTCATTTTCTTCTTCTGGAATAGGAGTTAAGCAGGGGGTTTCTTTAGAGCGCCTAATGTAAGTTCTTTAAAAAATCCCAACCTTTGTGAATTTTGTGGGAATTTGCTTCATCCCGAGCAGAATGTCAGCAATCTCGGGTTGTGGTGATATGGGCTCCGATGAACTCGATTTTGTCTTTGCCTTTTTTGTCCAAATCAATGGTATTTCTTCTTCGTCACAGGAGTCGTCGTCTATTAGGTGTGGTTCCGTAGCCGTGTTCGAATTTTGGGGAGCAGCAGTTCGAACCCGATGTCGCAGAACTCTCTACGATTTTGTTGTAATCGAGCGGACCTCCCTTTCTTTTTTCTGAACTCGCACCTTCTGTTTCCCCTCTTCGGTTATCTTCTGTGATTGGTTTGCATCCATAACCCTAACTTCAGTCTTCCGTAGTTTCCTTGATGAAGATGTCGCAATGCTTGAAGATGTTGAAGTCATGTGTGCTGGGTCGGCTCTGCTATAAGGAAGGAGGTCGCAGCGACGAAGGAGAAAAATCTGCGATATGAGAGGAAATCTCAGGTGAATAGGAGCGAAAATAGATGGGAGATAAAAAAAAACTAACTTAACTCTGATACCCTAAATAGACTCAACAACAGTAAAATCGAGTTAAAAAAATAAAAATCATCGAGGGTTGCCTCCCTTAAGCGCTTGTTTTAAAGTCAACGGCCCGACTCTTCGCTGCAGCGCATTATGCAGCGTCGTTCAACAGCACAGACGGATTTTTCTCCTCGCCTGCTGTATTTTCCAGAAAGTGTTTTACTCTTTGTGCATTGACTTTGAAATATTTTCCGGTTGCTTCGTTGAAAAGTTCAATCACTCCAAAGGTCATGACATTTGATATCAAAAATGGTCCTGACCATCTTGATTTTAGCTTCCCGGGAAAAAGTTTTAGAAGGAGGTCGCAGCGACGAAGGAGAAAAATCTGCGATATGAGAGGAAATCTCGGGAGAATAGAAGCGAAAATAGATGGGAGATAAAAAAAAAAAACCAACTTAACTCTAATACCCTAAATAGACTCAGCAGCAGTAAAATTGACTTAAAAAAATAAAAATCACCAAGGGTTGCCTCCCTTAAGCGCTTGTTTTAAAGTCGACAGCCCGACTCTTCGCTGCAGCGCATTATGCAGTGTCATTCAACAGCACGGACGAATTTTGCTCCTCGCTTGCTTTATTTTCTAGAAAGTGTTTTACTCTTTGTGCATTATTTTCTGGTTGCTTCCTTGAAAATTTTAATCAGTCCAAAGGTCGTGACATTCGATATCAAGAATGGTCCTGACCATCTTGATTTTAGCTTCCCGGGAAAAAGTTTTAGTCGCGAGTCATAAACAAGTACTTTCTCTCCAATCTTGAACGTTCTCTCCTGAATATTTTTGTCGTGCCATTTTTTGACTTTCTCCTTGTAGACTGCAGCATTCTCGTAAGCATTTAATCAAAATTCGTCCAGCTCATTTAATTGAAGCATCATTTTCTCTCCAGCAGCATCTGCATCTTAATTTAATTTTGCAACAGCCCAGTGAGCCTTGTGAATTAGCTCGACTGGAAGATGACATGCCTTCCCAAAAACCAGTCTAAAAGGAGATGCTCCAATCGGTGTTTTGTATGTTGTACGGTATGCCCACAGCGCATCTGGCAGCTTAGATGCCCAATCTTTCCTTCCGGGGTTGACTACTTTTTTCCAGAATCTTTTTAATCTCTCGATTTGACACCTCTGCTTGTCGATTTGCTTGAGGATGGTAAGCTGTAGTCACTTTATACTTTACCCCATATTTAGCTAATAAGCTCTGAAATTTCCTATTGCAAAAATGACTTCCACCATCGCTTATGATCGCGTTTGGAGTACCGAATCAAGTGAAAATATTTCGATGTAGAAAACCCGTAACACTTTTGGCATCACTTTTCTGTAATGGCACCGCTTCTACCCATTTGGAGACGTAATCAACTGCTAATAAAATATATTGATTTCCGAACGATGAGGGGAATGGCCCCATGAAATCGATTCCTCAAACATCGAAAAGCTCGACTTCTAAAATATTTGTGAGTGGCATCTTGTGTTTTCTTGATATGTTCCCACTCCGCTGGCACTTATCACACGTTTTAACAAATTTATTAGCATCCTTGAACAGTGTAGGCCAGTACAAACCTGATTGCAAAACCTTTGATGTTGTTCTTATTCCTCCGTAGTGTCCTCCGTATGGTGCTATATGGCAATGCTGCAGCACAGATGAAAATTCATCTTCTGGAATACACCTTCTTATAATCTGGTCTGGACACTGTTTAAACAAATATAGCTCCTCCCAGAAATAGTTACGGGCATCATGTAAAAATCTTTTTCGCTGTTGATAAGAATAACCGAACGGAATAATCTTGCTGACCAAAAAATTCATTATATCAGCATACCATGGAGCTACAGAAACTTAAAACAATTGTTCATCTGGAAAATATTCACTTCAATTCTTTTTCAGTTTCCAACCTTGATAAACAGTCAGCAACTTGATTTTCTGTACGCTTTTTATCTCGGATTTCAATATCGAATTCTTGCAGTAAAAGGACCCACCGAATCAATCTTGGTTTGACATCCTTCTTTGTGACTAAATACTTTATAGCCGAGTGATCTGTGTAAACTATAACCTAGGTCCCGACAAGATATTGCCAAAATTTTTCAAAAGAAAAGACCACTACTAGCAACTCTTTTTTCGTAGTCGTATAATTGACTTGAGCTTCCGATAACGTTTTTCTTGCGTAGTAGATCGAACAAAAAATTCTGTTTTTCCTCTGCCCCAGAACTGCGCCCACAACATAGTTACTGACATCGCACATCAGTTCGAACGGTAAAGTCCAATCCGGTGCTACAATAATAGGTACTGAAACCAACCTCTTCTTTGACTCCGTGAATGCTGTGAGGCATGCTTCATCAAATACAAATGCCTTATTGTTTTCTAGCGAAGAGCATAGTGGTTTCGTGATCTTAGAAAAGTCTTTTATGAATCGACGGTAAAAACCACTATGTCCTAGAAAACTTCTTATACCTTTTACATTCGTCGATGGGGGCAATTTTTCAATAATTTCGATCTTCGCTTTATCAACTTCAATTCCTTCTTTCGAAACCCGATGGCCAAGAACAATACCCTAGGTAACCATAAAGTGACACTTCTCCCAATTCAGCACAAGATATGTTTCTAAGAAACGTTTGAGAACCACTTCTAATTATTTAAACAGACTTGAAAGGAGTTACCCATTACCGAGAAGTCGTCCATGAAGATCTCCATAACATGCTCCACCATATCCGAAAAAATTGATATCATGCATCGTTGAAAAGTGGCTGGAGCGTTGCATAATCCGAAGGGCATTCTTCGAAACGCGAAAGTTTCGTACGGGCATGTGAAGGTAGTCTTTTCTTGATCTTCGGTCGAAATAGAGATTTGATTATATCCCGAGTAACCATCAAGAAAACAATAGAACTTCTTCCCTACTAACCGATCCAACATTTGATCAATAAATGGCAGCGGGAAATGATCCTTGTGTGTCATTTTATTTAACTTTCTGTAATCGATGCACACTATCCATCCTGTAACGGTTCTTGTCGATATCAATTCTTCGTTTTCGTTGGTAACCACTGTAGTGCCGCATTTCTTTGGAACGCAATGTATAGGACTAACCCATGAGCTGTCGGAAATTGGATAAATAATCCTCGCATCTAAAAGCTTGATAATCTCTTTTTTAACTACTTCTTTCATAGCCGGGTTAAGTCGCCTTTGTTGTTCAATTGATGGTTTGTGGTTTTCCTCCATCAGAATTTTGTGCATACAGATACTCGGGCTTATTCCCTTAATGTCAGCTATCGACCAACCAATTGCGCCCTTGAGTTTCTGCAGCACAGCTAGCAGCGCAGCTTCCTGTTCCTTGTCCAGTCCAGAAGATATAATTACCGGCAGCGTATTTTGCTCTCCCATAAATGCATATTTTAAGTGCTGCGGGCAGCAGCTTCAGCTCAAGTTGCAGCGGCTTTTCTACAGAATGTTTCGGTAAATTTTCTCCAGTGTTTTCTCTGTCCAAAAATTCATATTTTGGTTTTATCCACACCTTTGATATTTGTTGTTTCCTGATTCAGTCTCTTCTTCTGCTTCTTTTTTGCTATTTGAATTTTCAAAAGCTATAGAGCAACAATCTTCTATAATATTATAGCATTCTTCTTCTTCATAGCCGGGAAACGTCATTGCCTTCAACACATTAAACTTCACATTTTCTCCATTCACCTTCATCGTAAGTTCCCCTTTCTCAACATCAATCAATGCTCGCCCAATAGCTAAAAACGGTCTTCCAAAAATGATCGGTATATACCTATCAACTTCGCAATCCAAAATGATAAAATCGGCCGGGAAGATCAGCTTGTCAAGTTTTACCAAAACATCTTCTATTTTTCCTTCCGGGTAGGCTATCGATCTGTCCGCCATCTGTAGAGTTACGGACGTGGGTCTTGCAGTGCCAATATTCAGCTTCCTAAAAATAGATAATGACATCAAGTTAATACTCGCCCCGAGATCGCACAGTGCTTCTCCCAAATCGTGATTTCCGATAGCGCACGGGATAGTAAAACTTCCTGGATCCTACAACTTCGGTGGGATTTTATTTTGCAGAAAATAGCTGCATTCTTCCGTCATGGCTACGGTTTTGAATTCTCCCACTCTTCTTTTCCGTGATAGAATATCCTTCATAAACTTGGCATACGTTGGCATTCGCTTCATCACTTCTATCAAAGGAATATTTATATGCAATTGCTTCAATACATCCAAGAATTTTTTAAATTGCTTATCTTCGTACTACTTCTTAAGCCTTTGCGAAAATGGAGGTGGTGGTCTTTCATGCGAAATAACAGGTGTGTGCTGTGGCTTCTGCACTGGATGCAGCGCCATTTAAAATTTCCTCACTGGAAGTAGCATCATTTAAAGTTGTATTTTGTGCTTCTTCTGTAGGGACATGTTCTGCATCTATTTCTTCCAACAACTCTTTATCAATCGATTTTGGGTCCTTGACAGTCTCAACCTCTCGACCGTTCCTTAGCGTTATTGATTTACAATGTTCCTTGCCTTCCCGTCTTGGTACCTCCGCGTCACTTGGTAAAATTTCATTTTGTCTATTATTCAGTGCTTGGGCAATCTGCCCAACTTGCATTTCAAGGTTACGTTGTGACGCTATTTGATTATGAATCAATGTAGATAAACCATGAATTGTAGTTGATAACCCTTCAACTGCATTATCGTTTTTAGCCATGTACTCGGCTAAATGTTGCTCCACGGATTTTGTAGATTCAAAATGAGATTGACGGGGATGCTGAAAATTTGCTGCTTGATTATTTTCATGTTGAGGTTGCTGAAATCCCTGGTTATTCGTACGAGATTGTTGTTGGTTCCAATTAAAACCGTTTCCTGGCTTCCATCCGGGATTGTACCAATTGCTTCGGTTATTTCCAACAAAATTTACTGATTCTGGATTTCCTGAGCAGTTGTCATATACGTGGCCTTCTCCACAAAAAGAACAAGTGATGCTCATTACTTGCTGATGTAGCATCTGTTGTGGCGCTTCCTTCGGCAGATTCATTCCTTTTATCGCATTGGTCAGTGACGTCATCTGTGTTGTGAGTGCAGTCATCGAATCTAACTAAAAAACTCCAACAGCTCGCCTCGGCACAGATCCTCTATCATTCGTTGGCCACTGGCAGTTGTTAGTTACGATATTTTTCAGAAGTTCAGATGCTTCCGTATATGTTTTTTATAAAATCGCTTCATTTGCAGATGTGTCGAGAATGGCTCTTGTGTGCAAATTCAATCCGTTATAAAATGTTTCGAGCTGGATCCAAGGTGATAGTCTATGATTCGGGCACTGCCTTATAAGTTCCTTAAATCTTTCCCAAGCTTCAAAAAGAGATTCCAAATCATTATGTTTGAAGGTCATAATTTCTCCACGCATTTTGGCGTTCTTGACTGGAGGGAAGTATTTGAGCAGAAATTTTTTAGCAAGATCTTCCCGCGAGTTTACTGAATTACGCGGGATTTAATTGAGCCACACTTTCGCTCGGTCGCGCAGCGAGTAAGGAAACAGTTTCATCCTTAAAATTTCACCGTGTGTTGTAGCTTCTGCAAATGTGTCGCACAGTTGAGAGAATTCTACAAGGTGTGCATTCGGATCCTCGGTCGGCATTCCGCTGAAAGTGCTGATTTGCAGCACTACGTTTCGAGCGTGTCTTCTCCATTGCCTGAAGGTTCTTTCGATTTCTGGGTCGTAAGGAACGATGTCTCCTGTTCCTCCTTGTTGCATCAACCTGCAAAAGAAAAAGAGAAGGAATATCCTTTTGAAACTTTTTATTTTTCAAAATTTTTAATTTTTAATTTTTTAATTTTTATTTTAAAATTTTTTTACTATTTCACAAAAATTTAGAAAATTTAAATTCCGTTAACCCCGTCAACGAAATTCGGGGAGATTTCGTGAAGATTCCAAAACTAAATTTGGAATCCCTTGATTTGTGAAGATTTTCTTCTCTCTCTAATCTGTCAATTTTGTCATTTAAATCTCTTTCATCTTATCTTTTTTTCACTTCATTGCTTTCTATCTTTATCTAGCATAATCCTTGCAAAATAGGTAATCAATCGGGCAGATAAAAATATTCTCGGAATTACTGAAATTAACATAATTTCATTGCTGCCCGCTGATTCTGTGCTATAGCATGAGCTGCAGCACCAAATACAAATTGCAACATAAAATTCCTCAATTTATTACTTAAGGCTTAACAATTTTCATAATTTTGTCGGATATAATTAAGTCTTTTTCGAGACTTAAGGTACACTGAAAAAGTAAGAGTTGAGTTCAACGTGCAAGTCGCGGGATGAAGATGAAAACAGATAAAGAGAGAAGAATGAAGCTCGAGAGCGGAGGAGGCGAAGAGCGATGATTACCATCTTGCAGTTTGGAGGACGGAGGCCAGAACACTCCACTATCGCCCCCTACTTAGTACTTAAGAAGTGAACTCCAGATTCTGAAGGCAAACAATTGGACATCTTCTGTGTTCCCCGCTCTGTCTTAGCGATACGTCTACTGCTTGAAAAAACAATCTCCATGGGCTGTTTCTTCCACCTTACAAGTGGGTTTCTCAATCAAACTGTGGGCAATCTGGAGCCTTTTCATTTTCTGACATGTTGTGTTTTACTTGTTTGTAGCTTTACTCTGCAATGGCATTGATTTTACAGATTTATATTTAACAAGTTGGCGTAGGAGAGAGAGAAGAGACAGGGAATGACCCGAAGTAAATTGATGAGTCATTACAAGATCATCAATCCGAGCCCTACGCTTATTTCAAACTGACCCTTTCTTTAAATTAATGAAGCCTCTCTGGTTAGTCCCATCTAGGGCTGGATTATCTCCAGCAGCATCGATTTTCAAGCACTGATGCCTTTCGACGAAACAGGACATCGACAGAAAAGTTTATTATTTTCCGAACTGGCCATGAAAACAAGAACCAGTAGTTGATTCTGACAACCTTCAAAAACAACTTTATCCGAGGAAAAGCACCAACCAGAGGGACGCTAAGATCACAGACAGAGAAAGTATTGGAGTTGAGTTTACAGGCGTAGCGAAGTATCAAAATCTGAGTCAGAACCATAGTTCTGGGCGACGAACTCATTGGAAGAATCCTGATCAGAAATTGGCGCTTCTATGGGCCATAAGTTCATCAATGGCGGGGCACCCATTCCTCCGCATACTCCATTCTCGTCGTTGCTCGTGGATGTTGCGCCAAGAGAGAGAGAAACTTGCGGCGGCGGCGGGGAAACCAGCATGAACTGATGGGTTTCAGGGACGTTGAACATGAACCTTTCTGGCACGTAACGCCTGTCGATGAAGACGAGATGTCTGCGTTCGGAAAGTAATCTCAAAAGCTGTCTCTCCTCTCTCATCTCCTTCACTCTCTCCAGCTGCCTGAACCTCTCTTGCAGTAGAGCTATGGAGGAGCAAAACGCTGTAGTAGAATCACGGCTCTCCCTGCCCATCAGAAACCCGAAATAGTTTGGACAAGAAAAACACCAAACGAAGACACACATAAATAGGAGCTAGTGTATTTGGAAAAGAAGAAGCGCGTTGAGTGTTTCGATGAAATTCTAAATGATGGAAAGAAAAAGGCGGAGAATCGGCAGCCATGGCAGAAAGTCCAAAAAGAAGAGGGCGAGAAGCCAAATCTATGGGAGATGTTGGAGCAAAAGACAAGAGAATGGCGTTGAAGATAGGGCTGGAATGGCGCAGATGGAAGAATGTGAAGGGGGGAGGATCCTCTGTGAAAAGTCCGAGCCAGGCTTTTTATGCAATGAGCTTTAATCACGAACCCACTTTATCAAAATCTGATTTTTGGAGTGTTGCTGGAAGGGGTGGAGCAAAGAGCGAGAGAAGAGAGAACAATCTTAGGAAGACGGGAAAAACAGAGGGGCATGGCGGCGGCGACATTCCTCCTCCAATGGGGTTTGTCGTGGAGCATTTTGGAAGAGAGTGGCATGCGCGTGAGCCCCTGTCCACTATTGTTGGTCTTCGACAAAGCAGATAAAGATGCACACGTACTAATTCATCAAGTTTACTTTAATTAGCTCTTAATCTCCCTTTTGCTTTATTCCATTCCCTTTGCTTCTCCATTATTATATCTTGGTGTTCCCGTTAGTGCATCTACGGGCCCACTTCTCCTTTTTGCCAGCCCAGTGTTCATGCTACGCCACCTCATCTTCTTTTGGTCAATGCTCTTGCTCGCTGTTTCCACGTCATCCGCTTCCGCCTTCCAGGTTGGATCCGGCTTCACCTACGCCCCTTTATTTCCTTTCAACTGCGTTATTGCCATTGGACTTCTCCCAGACCGCGTGAGGGCCAGGCAAACGACGTCGTTTCAAACTCTGGCCGGAAGAGTGGGAATTTTGTTGCACGTGCTGCTTTCGTTCGTACTTAATCGACTCCAATTTTGTGTGTTGACTGGCGTAGAGATTTGACTTTCCTGTCCATCTGCTCGGCTCTTCTGCTCCGTATTTCCCAAACACGTTGCCATTTGGTATTTTGTTTCTCCGCCAAGGATAATGGTCCAGTTCTGGTGGAAGGGTATTTCCATGAATTTACCTGCCTTCGAGGTCTTTCTCGTTTTAGCTTCATGTATTAAAGTTGGTTTAAACCAGGCCGAGTAAGGAAGGGAAGCTTATTATAGCAGCTGCTCTCTCTTTCTTGGAGATGAATCTGAATGACCTGAAGCTGATCCCAGGCTGACCTTGAAGAGGTGTGTGATGAACCTATCTTCTTCTCAATTCTTCCTGTGTTTTATGTAATTGGGCGGTCTTGTTTCTTGTTTTCTTTTTTATCTTCGGCGTTTCTGCGTTTTGGATGTCTGGCTTCGTATGTTTCTTCCTAATTTGCTATCTCTGGCATCGGCTTTGCTGAATTTATAGAAAGTGAAGCTCTTCATTCGACCGACTTTGAATTTGGGTCTGATTTTGTTTAATGATTATGTCTTCGCCTTCGCCTTCATCTCAGTTCTTTAGGTTGCTGTGGATTGCATGGTTTGTGATTTGTTTGGTTTGAACTGCCATGAGATTGATCTTCCAAGATCTGAATTTGAGTTTTGAATTTCAGGAATTTCATTTTTTGTTTGATTGATCGATCAATCATGCTGAACTAATTATTATACTCCGGTGTTTTGGTATTATTGGAACTTCTCTGATTTCCAAGAACATGTTAAACTTTGATAGAAAGGATCAAATCAGGCTACCTTACTTCATCCCTAAATCAAAGAATATTGTTTTCTTTTTCTTTTTTATGCTTGATACTTACTGGAATGTCGGTTGATCCTTTTCTTCTGTATATGTCCATGTCGATCAGTGTAAATTAGATAGTTTTGGCCGGGGATCTGATTTCTGCTTTGTGGAGCATCTCTACGATTCTTGCTGAGTTTGCTTCAATCGTGTTTTACAGATTGGTGATTACAATTGTCGTAGTTGATAAGAGGAGTGGATTGACACAATTTCTGCTGCCAAAAATTGTTTATTTCTTCCAGATCTATTTCCCAAAGTTGCTGTGACACAGTGCATTGGTTTCTAATCAAAGTTTCTGATATTTTCAAATGAAAACATCTCAGAAGCAGCCGAATTCAGCCAACATCAAAGGATTGTACCATCGGCCTATGCAAGAGATACAATCCTATTATTTGTCTCACTTCCATTCGTTAGGAAACACTTCATGTTCTAACCTTGGCAGCCAAGGGACGCTTGTATCCTTTGACTCTTGCAAGGAACCGTTTTTTACTCTCGAATCATCTGCAGCTACCAATGCCGCAGTTCTATGCCATTCCCCAAGTGTCTTTTCAAGCAAATGCTCCTTTTCCCCGCAAGTTTCTCACTCAAGTTCCTCAGGTGCTCATCATTCCCCTGAAAAGTTTTCTGGATCGCCATCTTGTGGGTTCTCTGTAAAAACAGACGAGGATAAGTTAAAGCACAATCTGAAGAAACTGGAGATTTCACTGCTGGGACCAAAATCAGATATTGGCGACAGTTGTTACTGCTCTTTCCACAGTGGGACGAATCGATCGACCTCAATGGCTACTTGGAAGAATCAAATGGTAGGCGAAATTCCGAGATTGAATCTGAAAGAATTACTTATCGGCTTCGCACAATCCATGCACGAGGGTGATTTATCGATGGCTATGCATTTCATGGAGGCTTTGGACCAGAGGGTGTCAGTATCTGGGGAGCCATTGGAGAGATTGGGTGCTTATTTGCTAGAGGGGTTGAGAGCAAGGCTGGAAAAATCAGGAAGTTCAATCTACAAGGCTCTCAACTATGAGGAACCGACAAGCTCGGAGTTAATGTCATATATGTCTACCATCTATGAAATCTGTCCCTATTGGAAATTCGGCTACACATCTGCTAATGTTGTCATTCAAGAAGCCCTGGAAAATGAACCCAAAATCCACATCATTGATTTCCAAATTGCTCAGGGCAGTCAATGGATACCGTTCATCCAGGACATTGCAAAACGATGCATAAATGGGGGGCCACCAATCATCCGCATTACTGGTGTAGATGATTCTCAATCGGCCCATGCGCGCGGAGGGGGGCTTCACATCGTAGGGCAGAGGTTGGCACAAGTTGCACAATCGTGTGGAGTATGATTTGAGTTCCATGTTGCGGCAATAAGTGGAAGCGAGGTAGAATTGTGTAATCTTGGAGTACAACCTGGGGAAGCGCTTGCTGTTAACTTTCCTTACATTTTGTATCACATTCCGGACGAGAGTGTTAGCACTCAGAATCCTAGAGACCGTTTGTTGAGATTAGTGAAGATCTTATCGCCTAAAGTCGTCACCATCATGGAGCAGGAATCGAACACGAACACATCCCCGTTCCTTTCGAGATTCGTCGAGACTTTAGATTATTACACAGCCATGTTCGAATCAATAGACGCAGCTCTGCCAAGAGACGACAAGCAGATGATAAGGACTGAGCAGCACTGCGAGGCGAGAGACATAGTGAACATGATAGCATGCGAGGGTGCAGAACGTGAAGAACGGCACGAACTCCTCGGGAAATGGAGGTCGAGGTTGACGATGGCTGGGTTCACGCCCCATCCGTTGAGTCAGAGGGTGGCAGATGTGGTGAGAAAATTGTTGCAAGAGTACAGTCCGAAGTACAGAGTCGAGGAGAGTAATGAAGCTCTGTATTTGTGGTGGATGAAGAGAGCCATGGTAACTTCCTCTGCGTGGAGGTAGTTCATAAAACTCTGCAGCTGTAAATTATACATCATACTACTCCTTTATAGATTGTGAGGCGAGCTCTGTCTCGTCCTAGATTTAATCCCAATTCTTCATTTAGTTAAGGATTCAAATAAGCTTGATTCAGTTAAAGTGCGGCTTAGAGCATCCGTACAATGGAGTCTAATTTACATAATCTACGTTGAGTCTGGCTCGAGGACTGGCAGTTTGAGAAAGCGCCACCAGAGGTATTCCCCACTCCCTCGCAACCAACATGAAACCAGCGGTTTCACCGCTCCGGCCCTCACAGCCCTCTCTTTGTTCTGCCCGATTGAGCAGAGCTTAGAGTGTGGTGAGAGCGTCCTTCTTCCCCCGGTTTGAACCATTAACGGAAGAGAGACCAGAAGAGGCACAGCCCCACAGACCCCGATGGAGCTTTCGTTATCGTCCAACAGAACCAGGCTCAAAAGGGCGCAGGCTGCGTTCTGCTTCGAAGTCTCCGTTCCGGTTCTGAGCACATAAACGAGTGGTTTTATGGCTCCAGCACTGGTGATCAGAACCTTGTTAGATTCGTGGAGAGAGAGAGATTGAGCAAAGCAGTGACGGCGTGCTCTTGTGCGCATGGGTCGCTGCTCTGTAGAAGAGGAACTGCACCGGACTCCATGATTCGAACGCGATTATCAGCTCTGTTCTTTGCCAGAAGCCTGATTTTGGGTGCAGCTGATCGCTGAACTGAATCAGAAGGTGACCGTAGGCCATCGACGCAAATTTTAACAGTTAGCTGTAGATCTTCTGGCAAAATGCTTTCAATTATGTCGGTCGAGACATTCTCCTCTTGAAGAAATCCCAGGCATGGCTCCAGCTCAGTCCGTGTCTCATGTCTTCACTTCCACCTCTTGGAACGTTATCCGGGGAGGGCAAGCTGGCGAGTCTCCGCAACTCCCCGGAAATGTCGCTGCTGCGAGCCGAAGAATCACTGCAAGCGTTAGAAATCTCCAACAAATCATCTCCTATGACCGACGGTGGTGATCTGCCATTTCGGGAAGCAATCTCGCCCAGCCTGAGGTCGATGACAAAGTAAGGCAAAAGTAACAACCACACTCTGAGAGATTACCCAATCGTAATTTTTTGAGAGAAATTCAGCAACTGTTGATTTATGTCTCGTCAAGAATTCCTGCACAAAAAATCCTGAAAACATTATATAACAACCAATGCAACTGTTGAAATAGGTACGTACCATGTGATGCATCAAAATCAAATGCCATTGAGGAAAAAAAGGGAGCAACCAGAAGAAACCAACTGACTGGGAATAATTAGCTCGTAATGGATTCTCGCAATGGAGACAACCTTAAAAGTAGCAGCAGCATCTGCAGAAACATCGAAATTTGGTAGCAGCATCAAATCAAAAAAAACATCTGGATATGCTGTGAATCCAAAACAAAATATGCCCAAAATTAGGAAAAGAACATTTTATACCAATGACCATACATCTAATTACCCTTCTAATCAAAGATAAACAACTGAAGAACCCCAGAAAGAGCTTCATATGCTAATAGACCAAAATTAAATGTCACTCTTTTTATTTAAAAAGTGAAAAGCGAAGGGATATATTGGCTAAGACGCGTGCAATTTGGAAGATAAAAACATAGCATAGAGTCGGTTGTTTCTTGGAGTTTTCCATCCCTCGTAAAGAAAGAACAAACTCTTTTTTACCTGGTAAAGCCATAACTTTGTTTTCATAGCTTGGAAAAACATCAAACTTATTAGGTTGAGTATTTACATAGCACTAAAATGACTAAGAACCTGGAGATATATAACGCTTCAGCTACTCTAGTTTGGAACAACATTTTTCTTCGTTTATACATAAATAATGGCTTACCATCGTATCAAGACATCCATGAGATCCAAGTTTGCTTCCAAATAATCACACGCAATCAAAACTTGTTGCCGTTGCAAATTGGCCACAACTGGAGTAGCATCTTGCAGAATCCAGTTCTTACCATGACTTGGTAATTTTTTTTTGTCTGGAGTACTTCTAAATTTAGTTTGGGAAGACACTTGATCTGAAGCCTTGAGCTGTCCACTCTGAAAATTCATGGGTCAACTGAGAGCATGCTTCTCCAAGTGGTTCTGATTCTTCATTTCAAAACAGAATGTGTTAGGAAACAATCCGATAATTAACCTGAAAGTTAATTCTCCAAGTCCTTGTGTGCTAAATGAGAATACCAAATTCAAGCCAGCAGTATCATTGAAATCCAAGTAAATAATCAAGCAATACGCAAAAATGAGACAGATATTTTAACGTGAAAAATCTTCTGAATCGAACGTAAAAACTACGGGCGAGGAGCCACCGAATCAAACCTCCACTATGTTAAATAATGGGTACACCAAGTTCTCTCTAGATCGTCAAACTAGAGGATTACAATAACTCATAAACATCAAACAACAATCTTGGATTTAACAAATAAAGAAATTGATGATAAACGAAGATAAAAACGGTAGTCCTGTTTTTATCCCAACATGCACTCTTATAAAGCACAAAATACAATCTTTACCGTTCAGAACGTACCTCTATGTGTCTCAAAGCTTCTATCTAAATTTCAAGTCGATCCAACAGTTGAATATAGAGAAAATGGAAATTGATTTTTATTGTGCAGACAAATTTGAACCACTTTTTTTATATTTTTCTTCTCTCTATATTTTTTCAAGGCTGTTCTCACTCTCTCACTTAACCTAGCAGCCCCATTTTCTTTTTATTTAGGTTAAGATGCCCTAATGGACTTAAGTGGTCAAGCCTACAAAAATATGCTTGACCCAACAATTCTCCCTCATAAAGTCATTTTGTGGACTCTCATAAGCTCGCTTCTTGGCTACAAGCTTCAAGCTTCTCCTTAGACAAATATTTCGTAAACATGTCTGCTATATTCTCAGTTGTATGAATTTTCTCTAAGCTCAGCTACTTACTCTCAAGTGCGTCACGAATCTAATGATATCTGACATCAATGTACTTGGATCTCGAATGAAATGTCGATTTTTTTGAAAGGTGGATTGCACTCTGACTATCACTGTAGAAAATCAATTTCTCTTGTTTTAGGCGAAGCTCCTCTAAAAACTTCTTCATTCACAAAGCTTCTTTGCAAGCTTCTATGATGACAATATACTCGGCTTCACACTTTTGCAATTTGCATTGCCAAAACACGGCTCCCCTACGAAACTCATCAAGAACCCTGAAGTGGACTTGCTGGAATCCATGTCGCCTGCCAAATCTGAATTTGCATATCCAACAAAAATCGGCTTTCCAATACCAGCACATAGACATACTTTAGAACTGTCTCTCAAGTATTGGAGGATCCATTTCACTGCATCCCAATATTTTTTGCCACGATTAGCGAGAAAACGAATCACTACTCCAACTGCATGAGCTATATCCGGCCTCGTAAAAACCATGACATACATCAAACTGGAACTTGCAGATGCATATGAAACTGTGTTCATGTCTTTCTTTTCTTTCTCTTATGTAGGACATTGCTTAGCACTAAGCTTGAAATGTCGTGCAAGTGGAGAAAAAACAGCTTTAGCTTGACTCATGTTGAATCTCTTAAGAACTGTATTGATATATCGCTCTTGAGATAGCCACAATTTCTCATTCTTCCGTTTTCGAGTTATTTTTATGTCAAGTATCTGTTTCGTGGGCCCAAGGTCATTCATAGCAAATGAGGAACTCAATTCTCTTCTAAGCTTCTCAATTTTGCTGCTATCATGACCAACAATCAACATGTCATCCACATACAGCAGAAGGATAATAAAATCCTCATTAGACGATATTATGGTGTACCCTTGACCCATCATGAACGAGTCAACTTTCTTGAACAATTGCCTAGGTGCTTGTTTTAATTCATACAAGCTTCTTTTCAGTTTGCAAAACAAGTTATGTTTTTCTTTAACTTTGAAACCTCTTAGTTGCTCCATATAAATTTCATCCTCTAAATTTTCATGAAGGAACGTCTTTTTCACATCAAGTTGTTTTATCTCTAAATTCATATGGGCAGCAAGATCTAGAATAACTCTGATAGAATTCATCTTCACAACAGGACTACATGCAAGGACTACATCTCTTCTTCCATGGCTTTTAAACACTCTTTATTATTTTCATGCGCAATAGCCTCCGAGTAGCTTCCAGGTTCTGCTCTATCTGTAAGCATCAGTTACTCATTGTCACTATATCTTTTATTTATTTGCCGCTCCCGCGTCGATCTTCTTAAAACAGGTTCAATCAATGGTGGAGGTGATTCTTGATCAACTGGCTCAACACCATCATCTATCGGAGTATGATCTTCATTAGCAACATCACCACTATCTTGTGGCACTTCTCCCCCGTGATCCAAACTTACTGGGGAAGGCTGAACCTCCAGTCTAATTGGGATCTCTACAGAGGAACTAGAACTCTCGCCTTTATCAGAATCTTCACCGAACGAATCTTCAAGGAACACAACATCTCTGCTTTTTACAATCTTCTTGCTAACTGGGTCTTACAGTCTATAACCAAATTCATCTTGACCATAACTCAAGAATATACATGTTTTTTCTTTGTCATCAAGTTTGGATCTCTCATCCTTCGGAATATGAACAAAAGCCATGCAGCCAAATACTCTCGAATAATCATATGAAACATCTTTTCCACTTCATACTCTATCAAGGACATCACCATCAAGAGCTGTAGCTGGTAAAAGGTTTATCAAATCCACTGCAGTTCGCATAGCTTCCGTCCAAAGCTATTGGGAAGCTTTTGGAAGGAAGCATACATCTCAGCCACGCCTGAGAAAGCATACACCTCATTCTTTCTTCAATTGTTTTGTTCATCCTCTCAGCCACACCATTCAGCTGCGGTGTCTTAGCTTAAGTCTTCTCAAGTCTAATATCATAGGCTCTGCAATATCTCTTGAATTTCCCCTGATACTCGCCACCATTATCAGATCTAACTGTCTTCAGCTTCTTTCTTGTTTCTCTTTCAACTCTCACATGAAATTCTCTAAAGACGTCAAACACCTGATCTTTGGTTTTCAAAGCGGTACTCCAGACTTTTCTTGAGTGGTTATCAATAAATGTCATAAAATAGACCGCACCTCCAAGATATTTATCTCCCATAAAACAAACATTAGTGTGAATTAAATCAAGAATATTTGACTTTCTGTGTGGTGAAAATGAGTGAAATGCAACTCTATGCGTCTTTCCAGCAATACAATCAAGACAAGTTTTAAGAGATGTACCTTGCAAACTTGGTAGGAATTGCTTCAAAATGAGGATCTGCATATTCTTCTCGCTAATATGGCCCAGTCAATGCTAACACATTTTTGAATAACATTTGCATCTCCTTTGTATAATTTCCCTTGAGTGACATAGAACGTGTTTATCTTCTTTCCTTTGGCAATGATTAACGATCCTCTGGTGAACTTCCATTTACTTTTATCGAAATAATTACCAAACTCATCATCATCAAGCTTTCCAGTAGAAATCAAATTAAGCCGAATATCCAGAACATGTCTTACATCTCTGAGAACTAACTTGTTTCCAAGGTTAGTCTCCAAGGTAATATCTCCAACACCCATAATCTTTGAAGCATTACTATTGTCCATCTTGACATTACCAAAATCACCCGAAGAGTATGTACTGAAAAAACCAATGTGATGAGTAACATGAAACTATGCACTAGAATCAATCACCCAGTTAGTATCCTGCAAACCAGACTAACATAATTGTCGTAAAAAACGATACCAGCTTCACTATCATGGCTCACTGCATTAGTCTATGCTTCCTCTTTCTTTGCTTCTGCAAGTTCTCTCTTCAAAATTCTACAATCTTTCCTCATGTGACCTGACTTGACATATCTTTTCTGTTTTTAGACTTCCCCCTGAATTCTTCATGTTTACCATGTCTTTGTGATTGCCTACTCTTACTTCTTTCACGTCTCCTAGGCTTTTTAGAAATTAATACATATGAAGAAAATTCACCTTTTTCTTTTCTTCTTGCTTCTTCATTGAGTAAACTATCTTTAATCATCTACATGGTCAATGTTCCATATGGTGCTGAAGTACTCAATGAGACAACCAAAGTTTCCCAACTATCCGGTAAACGACTCAGATGTAATAGTGCTTGCAACTCATCCTCAAGTTTCAATTTCATTCCGGCCAACTAATTAACTAATCTCACAAAGTCACTTGTATACTCAGTCATACTTTTTCCATCCTTGAATTTCAAATTCACAAGTTTTCTAATCAACAACGCTTTGTTTCTGAACATGTTTTTCTCATACAGTGCCTCTAACTTTTTCCACAAACTATTTGCATTGGTTTCCTTCGTGATATGATAGAATATATGGAGATCTACCCATTGCCTGATTGAGCGGAAGCTTTCATATGCAAAATTTTTCATTCATCATCACTCATTGCCTTTTGTTTTTCATTGCCTAACACCGGCATAAATAGATCTTTACAATAAAGAAGATCTAACATCTTCCTTTTCCAGATAGCATAATTTCGAGAGTTCAGTTTCATCATCATAAAAAGATTATGTTCTTCCATTTAAAACACACAAATTTCTATCAATTCTTTTTGTTACCAAACTTGTGCTCTAATACCAATTGTTGGGAAACAATAGGATAATTAACCTGAAAATCAATTCTCTGATTTCTTGTGTGCTAAAGAGACTACCAAATCCAGGCCAGAAGTATCAATGAAATCCAAGCAAATATTCAAGCAATAAACAAAAATGAGACACCGATATTTTAACGTGGAAAATCCTCCAAATCGAAGGTAAAAACCATGAGAGATGAGCCATCAAATCAAACCTCCACTATGTTAAATAATGGGTACACCAAGTTTTTCTCTAGATCCTCAAACTACAAGGTTACAATAACTCATCAAGATTAAACAAAAATCTTGGATTTAACAAATAAAGAGATAAAGGATAAACGAAGATAAAAAGATAGTCCCATTTTTATCCCAACATGCAGTCTTAGAAACCAAAAAATACAATTTTCACCGTTCAGAACGTACCACTATGTGTCTCAAAGCTTCTGTCAAAATTTCAAGCCGATCCAACGGTTGAATATGGAGAAAGTAGAAATCAATGTTTTTGGTGCAGAAAAATTCTAACCACTTTTTTTTAATTCTCTTCTCTCTATATTTTTTCAAGGCTGCTCTCACTCTCTCACTTATCCTAGCAGCCCATTTTTCTTTTTATTCAGGTTAAGATGCCCTAATGGGCTTAAGTGGTCAAGCTCACAAAAATAGACTTGACCCAACAAAATGATCTTCATTTCCCATATATTTTTACTTAGTTCTAACATCTGCACAAGAATAGGTGCCAAATATTGGAGAGTCACACTGCAAGCTATGTGTCCTTGAAAAAAAAATCAAAGCTCATAATGTATGCCAAGCCAATCCAAGATTTGTATAACAAATTATGATTTCTCGGGAGAGGCCCTTGGCTGGCGCCGGAACTCTCCGGGAGGTAGCAAGATCGGATAAATAGTTCCCTATGCGATCGAAACTCTATCAAGGGATGCTCCTGAGGGTTTGACGTAGTGGAGAAACATAGAAGAAGATGAGGCGAATAAGTTGAATTTTGGGTGGCCTCCAGAATTGTACGATATGGTTTGAAAATGCTCAATCACGTCAACAAGAAGAATCATCTGCTTTGGGAGTCGTTAGTCTGTGGGGCAGAAGAGAAGTTAATCACCCTCTAACTGCAGCTCCACCCAAGACGTTTCCCGAGGTCGAGGAACATCAAGAGTTAGAGACGATGAAAGTGGTGAAACTATGCAAAGGAGGCAAAGACATTGCCGTGAATTGTAAGAACATGGAGGAATACGTGCAGTGTCTCATTGAATGTCACTTGCTCACCTCCATCTCGGAACAGGTATTGCACTTTGCAACAGGTTTGACCTATATGCTTGGTGAACCAAGATTGCACAAGTTCTTTTTTCAATGTCTAGAGCCAGAAGACCTCGAACAAATGAGATGGAAGCGCCATTTGTGTCCAAGATTGGAAGGCACACACCGAGTATAAAGGCTACGAAGAGACTGATACTCAGATTTCATGGTTCTGGAAGAGATGCTTTCAGTAGGGGTGGGCAAAACCGGCCCGCACCCGGTGCCGGACCGGCCGGGCAGGGCCGGTTGTAGTCGGATTTTTCACTTCAAAAAATCGGTCACCGATCCAAATTATAAAAACCGTGAATCACGGTTTTCTACACGGTTTTGGACTTCAAAAACCGGCTGAACTATGAACCGTAGAAAAAAACCGGCTAAAGAGTATTTATTTATTATTTCGTTACTCGTTAGGTTTTGCAGTCTCCCTAGTCCCTCCCTCCGCCTCCACTCCCTCCAGCCGATTCTCGTCTCCCGTCTTCTTCGCCGTTCGATTTTTTATCAACAGCCCCCCTTCCAGATACTCTGCCACTGCACTCGTCGTCGATTTGGCACCGTAGCCCATTCGCCGCCGGCTCATCTCCTTCGTCATTCGGGAGTCGGAAGTTCCGCCTCGTTCAGGAGCCATCGTTGTTGTCGGAGCCGTCGTTGTTGCTGTCGTTCGCCGTTGTTGTTGTTGCCTCGCTGCTCTTTTGTTGGTGGCTTGTTGCTCATCAATTTGTAAGGTACCCTACACGAAATTAGTTCAACTAATTGATTCAACAAAATAAATGATGCAAACTAATTATTAGACACGAATTTCACACTATGACAATGCTCTATTGTTGGTTTTTCTGTGGACACAAAATTACTTCAACTAATTGGTTCAACAAACTAATTGTTGTTCCATTTCACCTTGCACATTTACGGATTACCCTGGATAGTTTGAAGTTCTTTTGTCCTTGTTTGAAAAGAATATTTCTAAGTATTGCACGAGTGTCATTGGTCATTTTTCTTGTTGTTCGTCTATTGGTTAATGATTAGTTCTGGTATATTATATAGGATGGACTCTTCGCGTGGTGAAAATTCTCAATGTGCTAATAAAAGAATTAAGTCTGAAGTTTGGGGCCATTTTACTAGGATACTAGATAGTGATAGAGCTAAATGTAACTACTGTGGTCAAACGTATGCAGCTCATCCATCTAAAAATGGTACTTCTAATTTGCTTAAACATCTAAAGGCATGTAAG
>QAOC01011542.1:0-13297 GCA_003255005.1 Begonia fuchsioides | reverse complement strand
CGATAGTTTTGCTACCCTCATGCAAGATGAATTTGAAATGAGTATGATGGGGGAGCTTAAATTCTTCTTAGGACTCCAAATTAAGCAATCTTTAGATGGTACATTCATTTGTCAAGAGAAATATGTCAAGGAATTACTCAAGAAATTTGGTATGAACTCTTGCAAATCCTCTAGAACTCCTATGAGTACCACTACTAAACTAGATAAGGATGAAAATGGTAGAGAAGTTGACATTAAGAAATATCGTGGAATTATTGGCTCTCTTCTCTATTTAACCGTAGCCGAGCCGATATTCTGTTTAGTGTATGTCTATGTGCCAGATTTCAAGCCGCTCCTAAAGAATCTCACTTAAATGCCGTTAAAAGGATATTTAAGTACTTGAGTGGCACCGTTGACTTAGGCTTGTGGTATCCGAAAGGTGTCTCTTTTGACTTATTAGAATATTTGGATGCAGATTACGCAGGTAGTTTAGTTGATAGAAAAAGCACCTCCGAATCATGTCACTTTCTAGGAGAATCTTTAGTTTCATGGTTCTCGAAGAAACAAAACTCAGTAGCCCTTTCAACCGCCGAAAGCGAATATATCGCCGCCGGTAGTTGTTGTGCTCAAATGCTTTGAATGAAGCAAACTTTAGAGCACTACAATCTAACATTCACTAAGATTCCTATCAAATGTGACAATACAAGTGCTATAAATATCTCTAAGAATCATATTCTTCACTCTAGAACAAAGCACATAGAAATTAGATATCACTTTATCAAAGATCATGTGCAAAGAGGAGATATTATCTTAGAATTTGTAAACTCGAGTGATCAATTAGCAGACATATTTACCAAACTGTTAGATGAGAAGACCTTTTGTGGAATTAGAATTTGTCTAGGGTTGATTCGATTCAATGATCCTTAGATACATTGTCTTCTGTCTGCTTCTGCGGCAATGGGGGTCGACATAATGGGAAGTATGTCGACCGGACCATCATGCCTGGTAAGAACACGGTCGACAAAAGTATTGATATGTCGACTAGTTGATCGTCTTTGTTAAGGAAGCAGTCAACATAATAAGATGTATGTTGACCGGTTGATCGTCTCAGGTAATAGAGCGGTCAACATAACTATGAATATGTAGACCGATATGTGTCAAAACTCCCAGTTTTTAAAAGTACCCCGTCGCGCCCTAGTTTCTTTCTCTCAACCTCTCCCGCAAAAAATCCCCTCAGATAACTCCCAATCTATTCTCCGGCGATTCCAAGCCCTCCTTCGAAAATTCCAACCTCCTTTCTGATTGCTCCTCAGTCTCATCCTCTATCTTTCCTTTAATATCAATGGCATCCACTTCCAAACTCCCCATCAAGAGGAAGCGCACGGTAAAGTCAAAATTGACCAGTGAAACGTTGATTTCTCCAGCTCCGACAGTGGACAAATATCTCTTTCAAAATTCAGATGCTCAAGATAAGTATACTCAGATTCTACATGTCAAACCTCTTATATTAAGTAGAGTATTTCTACCCGATAGGATTACGGGGATTGATATCACTGAGCTTTATGAATATCTAGGACTAAAGACATTATTTGGACTATGTAATTCGTATCATGAGGAAGCTATACGACTTTTCTATGAAAATTTGCAAACAATTCCTCACCCGCTCACTCTCAAGAGTTTAGTCTATGGCAAACCGATTAAGATTACAAACTCTTCATTGAACTCATTATTGGGTTGTGAGGTAAATGAGTTTACTCATCGATAATACTAGCAAGGGAAGGAACCCGCTCTAGTTCGATGCTCGGATTATAAGGATTTTCTTAAATTGGTTGCGAAGGATCTAAACAACTTGCCGTACAAGCCCAAAGCTAGTGATCTCAACATAACGGCACGAAGTTTATCACATCACGACCTAAAATATTTTGCCTAAGGACTGGCATAAAAATCACATTAGCCATATGGAACTATATGTTCTATATATGTTCTTTACCCGACGTCAATTTAATGTAGGATTTATCATCATGCGATGTATGATGGAAGTGCTAGAAAAAGCATCCAAATCATTATCATTCAATATTTTGCTAATGGGGATTTTTGCTCAACAAGGAGTAATTTCTCCCTCTCCCGCTAATCTAATCGAAGTCAGGAATCATGATATCTACTCTGATTTGACCCTGGCACGGATGGGATTAACTAAAAATGAAGATGGAGAATGGCAATACAAGAGAAATCTGCCTCGCCGACCTCCCACACCTCCAAGCTCCCCACCCCTAACGGTTGACGAAGCTCATATTTCTCCCGAGGATAGGAGACCTCGGAGACAGCATCGCTCCTCCTCCTCAATTGAGAGGCATTTAGATATGCTTAATGGCCTAATTACGAGCCTCAAGACATCAGTTGGTGCTCTGCACAAAAAGGTCGATGGCCTTAAGAGCCAAATTGATGCATGGGATGCATATTTTGAAGAGGAAGAAGAAGAAGAAAAAAACTTTGACGAACCAGCTGCCGCCAGTCCTAGAGTTACCACACAATTATCTCTGGCTCCACTTACTGAGCCAACCCCCTCATCGGGACCAGATGCTGAGCCATCTGTCACTCCCACTAGATCACCTGTTCCTCAGCATACATCCACTCCCGATACGGTGCTGATTCCATCTGCTGTAAACACTAAGGTTTTTACCTCTCCTACCACCGTAGATACCGAGCTTGTTCCCACTCAAGCACTGGACGTGCCTGGATCTCCATTAGTTGGATCTCCTTGGGAATAGACGCTCAGTCTTGTTTTTGTTGTGAGACTTACTTTTTGTAGAATAATGCTTTTCATTAAGTCCTTATCTATTTACATCTTCCTATGATTTATTCTGTGGATCATATTTTTTCGATAATGACAAAGGGGGTGAAGTATCCATCCTTATTGAGCAATGATAACATATAATGACTTGTATTCTATGACTAATTATTTAGCAATGATATTTGATATGGATGTATATTTATGGGGGAGCATGGATTTACTACGGGGGAGAACTTACATAAAAATCATATAACATGTAAACTTGCTCAAATTATCTTTCAAACGGATAGTTAATCAATAATGGTTTGTCATCATCAAGAAGGGGGAGATTGTTAGCTTTAACTATGATTAAAGTAACCATTGTTTTTTTATGATGAATATTTATATATTGTATAATTAATTAACAATTAAAGAGAAGTTGATTTGAATAATTTATATGAAATACCCTCAATGAAGTGTACCTTTTTTGCCTAACAAGTCTGTTGAGTTTGTAGAAATTGTTAAGTTTGTTACAGGTTATCTCGACCGATTACAAGTTATGTCGACCCATCCTCAGGCAGAGGATAAACTTATGTCGACCGATTACCAGTTATGTCGACCCGTCCTCAGGCAGAGGATAATCTTATGTCGACCGATTACCAGTTATGTCGACCCATCCTCAGGCAGAGGATAAACTTATGTCGACCGGTTACTAGATATGTCAACCTATCTTTAGTCAGCAACCTACTTATGTCGACCGCTACGTTATATGTCGATCGATGAGTTAACCAGAGAAGAATGTTATGTCGACCGCTATAAGAATGTGTCAACCGCAAGATATTCAAGACAAGAAGCAACATGAAGTCGACAACGCTTCTACAAGTTACAAAAGCTTCACTTATGTCGACCGGCCAATCTTGTGTCGACCGGATACATGTCCAGAGGCCATATCTATGTCGACCGAAGCCCTTCCCAACGACAACTCACTAAAACTTATGTCGACCGATTGAAAATTATGTCGACCGATCAGGAGCAGAAAGAAGAGATAACTCCCAACGGCTATTTCTGAATATGTCTAAATGGCTATATCTATGCCGACCGATCCCGTACTTATGTCGACCAATCCAGCCTGCACAGAACAAAATCTATATATAGCTGCTGAGATGCCGATTGAAATAAAGAGGATTTCCGGAGAGCAAAATGAAAGCCGAATTGCTGCCAATTTTTAGAAAATCATTTTCATTCTCTCAATCTTTGTATTTCTATCTTGAATATTCACTTGGTGATTGAGAGAGTCAGTTAGTAACCGTAATCCTAGTATTATACTCTGTGAGCAAAATTTGTAAGAGGGGTGATGCCTCTTCTAAAGAAGAGTCGTTGTAAAGGTTTTATTGACACCCGTAAGTCAATCGGAGTGAGCTCAAAGAATTGAGTGGGAAGAATCTTCAAGGAGGTACCTTTGAGTGCAGACGTAGGCAAGGCTGGCCAAACCGCGTTAACAATCCAGTGTCAATCTCTCTCTCTCAACTCTATTAAGTTGTTTATCTTTTCTGCATTAGAATTTTAGATTTAGTAAACCATACGCACAAATTTAATTAAAGTTTAATCATCGGAGTAAAATTTTATTAATCTAATTCACCGTCCCTCTTAGGTTAATCTCGATCCTACACGTTCAAGGTTCTAGAATTCTTCTAGGGTTAACGATTCAGAGTTCTAGGGTTCCAGGGTTCAAGGGTTTAGGGTTCAGCGGTTCAAGGGTTCTAGGATTTGGTAAGGTTGCAGGGTCAACGGTTCAGGGTTCAAGGTGCATGGGTTTAGAATTCTTGGGTTTCATTGGTCTTGGGTTCTAGGGTTCAAGGTTCAAAGTTCCAAGGTTCAAGGTTCCAGGGTTCAGGGTTCTAGGTTTTAGGGTTCAAAGGTTATAGGATTTCGGGGCTCAGGGTTAAGAGTTCAGCATTCAGGGTTCTAAGGTTTAAGGTACCAAGGTTCGTGGATCCAAAGTTAAGGGTTCATGGTTCGAAAGTTTAAAATTCAAGGTTACAAAGTTTTGAGTTTAAGGGTTCATGTTTCCAAGGTTCAGATTTTTGGGTTTTAGGGTTTTAAGGTTCTAGGGTTCAGCGACTAGTGTTTAAGATTCAAAGGTTTTAGTGTTCTACGGTTCAAGGTTTAAGGTTCTAGGGTTTAGGGTTCAAGGTTCCAGAGTTCTAGGGTTCAGGGTTAGGCTTCCAAGATTCAAAGTTCTAGTGATCAGCATTTAGGGTTCTCGAGTTCAGGGTTCCAGGATTAAGAGTTAAGAGTTCCAGGGTTCCAAGGATCAAGGTTTCATGGTCTAGGGTTCCACGGTCCAGGGTTTAAGGTTACAAGGGTCCTGGATAAAAGGGTTTAGGTTTCAAGGTTCCAGGGTTCATATTTCTATGGTTAAAGGTTTAGGGTTCTAGTGTTCAAGAGGTTTTAGAGTCCTAAATTTAGGGTTTAGGGGGTCTAGGATTCAAGGCTTACAAGGTTCCAAGGTTCAACATTTCAAGATGATCATGGGTTCATGGTTCAAGGTTTAGGGTTTAGGGTTCTAGGGTTTTATGGTATAGGGTTCGTGGTTTAAGATTCAATATTCAAAGGTTCAAGGTTCTAGTCTTCAAGGTTCATGATCCTAGTTTTCAGGGTTCCGGGGTTCATTGTTTAGGGTTCCATGGTTGAGGGGTTCAGGATTCCATAGTTAACAGGATTAAGGGTTCCAGAGTTCCATGGTTTAGTGTTAAAGGTTCCGTTGTTTTGAGTTTAGGATTCTTGGCTTCCAAGGTTCAAGAGTTAGGGGATTGGGGGTTTGGGGCCAAAGTTCAGGGTTCCAAGATTAAGGGTTCTAAGGTTCAGAGTTTAGGGTTCTAGTGTTTCAAGGTCTAAGGTTTTGGGTTACAGGATTTCATGGTTCAAGGTTCAGGATACAAGGGTTTTGGGTTTAGGGTTCCAAGGTCCAGGGTTCCAAGGTTCAAGGTTGAGGATTTAGGGTTTCAGGGTTTAGGGTTCTGGGTTAAAGGATTCCAAGGTTCAAGGTCAAGGATACAAGAGTTCAGGGTATGGTTTCAAAGATTCAGGGTTCTCAGGTTCAAGGTTTATGGTTCTAGGGTTCAAGGGTTTTAGGGTTAATAGGGTTAAAAGTTAAGGGGTTCAAGTTCAAGAGTTCTAGTATTTAGGGTTTAGACTTCTAAGGTGGATGGTTCTAGGGTTTAGAATTCAGAGTCAAGGATTCCAAGGTTTAGGGTTTTAGGGTTCGAGGATTCCAAGGTTCAGGGTTCCAAGGTCTAGGGTTCTAGGTTCCAAGATTTTAGGGTTCAAGGTCTTTGAAACAAGGGTTAAGGGTTCAAGGTTCAGGGTTCCAAGGTACAAGGTTCCAGGTTTCAAGGTGTAAGGTTATAGGGTTCTAGGTTTGCAGGGTCTAGGGTTCTATGTTTTAGGATTCAAAGGTCCAGAGTCTAGTATACAAGGGTTCAGGGTAAATGATACAAAGGTTTAGGGTTCAGTGTTCCAAGGTTCTGGGTTCCAAGGTTTAGGGTTCCAGGGTTCAAGGTTTAGGTTTCTAAGGTCCAAGGGTTTCATGGTTCGAAGTTCTTTGTTCAAGGTTCAAAGGGGTTCTAGGGTCCAATACTCAAGGTTCAAGTTCCAGAGTTCTAGGGTTTTAGGGTTAAGGGTTAAGGTTTCAGGGTTCCATGATTCAAGATTCTAGGGTTTAGGGTTCAAGATTCAGGGTGTAATGGTTATAGAGTTCCAAGGTCAAATATTAAGGGTTTAAGGTTCCAAGATTCTAGGATTTCATGGTTTATGGTTAAGTGTTCAGGGTTCCAAGGTTCAGGATTCAAGGTTCTACGGTTCAGGATTTAGGCTTTGAAGGTTCAAGGTTCCAAGGTTTAGGGTTCAAGGTTCAAAGGTCCAGAGTTCAAAGGTTCAAGGTTTAAAGTTTCAGGTTTCCAGGGTTCAGTTGCATGGTTATTGTGTTCAAGGTTTTAGGGTTCTAGGGCCTAGGGTTCAAGATTCCATTATTCTAGGGTCTAGCATTTTGGGTTTAGGGTTCAAGGTTCAAAGGCTCCCGGGTTAAAGGTCCAAGGTTTAGCATTCAAGAGATTAGGGTTTAGAATATATGTTTCCAAGGTTTACGATTTTAAGGTTCAGGTTTAAAACCCAAAACCCAAAACCTAAAACACAAACAAAAAAACCGAAAATCAAAATCCAAAAATGTAAAACCCAAAAACAAAACATGAAACCCAAAACTTAAAACTCGAAACCCAAAACCTGAAACCCGAACCTTGAAAACTTAATCCCATAACCCAAACTACAAAACCAAAAACCCAACACCCCAAACTTGAACTTCGATACTCAAAACTCAAACCCTAAAACCCAAATACCGAAACTTAAAACCCAAAAATCTAAAACCAAAGCCCAAAAACCCGAAACCTGAAATTTGAAACTCGAAACCTTAAACCCAAACCCAAAAACATAAAACTAGAAACCCAAAACACGAACCAAAAACCCAAAACCTGAAACCCAAAACTTGAAATCCCTAGAATGAGAAAGCCAAACTCAAAACCTGAACCCTGAAACCCGAAACCCAAAATCTGAAACCTGAAACTTAAAACTTAAAAACCAAAACCCAAAGCCCAAAAACTAAAATCCAAAACCTAAACCACAAAACCCAAAACCCAACACCTGAAACTCGAACCACAAAACTCAAAACCCTAACCTTGAACCCAAAACCCAAAACTTGACATCCAAAACTCAAAACCCGAAACCCAAAACCCAAAATCCAAAACCCAAAACCCAAAACCTTAACAGAAAAAAACCAGTAACTAGAAAACTTATCTGAAACTGGAAACCCCAACCCCAAAATCCAAAACCCAAAACCCAAAACCTGAAACTCGAACCCTGTCACAAAAAATCCTGAACCCTGAACAATAAACCCAAAACTTAAAACACAAAACTAAAAAAATTGAAACCCAAAACCCGAAATCAAAACCCAAAACATGAAACTATAAATCCAACCCAACACTCCAAACCCAAAACATGAAACCATAAATCCAACCCAAAACTCGAAACCCAAAACCTTAACCACAAAACCATAACCAAAAAACCCAAAAAATTGAAACCTGAAGCCCGAATTCAGACTCGAAACCCAAAACCCAAACCGTGAACCTCGAAACCTTGAAACCCGAAACTTTAAACAAAATACCCAAAACCGAAAAACCCGAAACTCAAAACCCAAAACTTGAACTACAAAACCTGAAAAGAAACCCCGAATTCAAAACTCAAACCTGAAACACATAACCAAAACCCCAAAACCAACCTAAAATCCGAACCGTGAACCTCAAAACTTGAAAACCTTGAAACCCAAAACCCGAAACTCAAAATCCAAAACTCGAACTCCAAAACACGAAAACAACCCCTGAATTCAAAACTCAAACCTAAAACGCGTAACTCGAACCCCCAAACCCAAAACCCAAACCCTTAAACTCGAAACTTGAAACCAAAAACCCGAAACCTAAAATCTGAAAACGCAAAACCCAAAACTCGAACCTAAAATCTGAAACCCAAAACTTAACCTACGGACCCAAAACCCAAAAAAAATCCATAACCCCAAAGCCCAAAACCTAAAAACCCAAAATAAAAATTGTCAAACACCAAAACCCAAAACCCTAACCCTGAACCCAAAACGAAAAACTCAAAACTCGAATCCCAAAACCCAAAACCTGAACACCAAAAACCCAAAACTCAAAAACTAATCTAAAACCTGCAATCAGAAATACAAAATAAAAAACCCAAAACCTAAACGTCAAATCCTCAAACCGAAAACTTAAACCCTGAACCATAAACCCAAAACTCAAAACATGAAACTAAAAATCAAAAACACAAAACCCAAAACCCAAAACCCAAAACCCAAAAACATAAATCCAAACCAGAAACTCAAAACTCATAACCTTAACAACGAAACCTAAAACCTAAAACCTCAAGCCAAAAACATGAAATCCTAAACCCAAAACCTAAACGTAGAAACACAAACCCCCAAACCCGAACATTGAAATCCAAAACCCAAAACATGAAACCTGAATTTAAACTTCAAAACCCAAAACAAAAATCGTGAACTCTAAACTTAAACCCAGAACACTAAAATCTGACAAACAAAAACCCAATACTCAAAACCCAAAACTCAAAACCTGAAACTTGAACTCCAAAACATGAAAAACAAACACTAAACCTAAAACTTGAACCCCAAATCACAAAAACCAAAACCAAAAACTTGAAACCGAAGACTCAAATTCAGAAACCCAAAAAGCAAATTTAGAACTCGGAACCCGAAACAAAAAAAACATGAACCCCGAAACCTTCAACCTAAAACTTGAAACCCAAAACTTGAACTTTAAAACCTGGATTGAAACCCAAAACTCGAAACACGAAACCTAAAACAAAAAACACGAACTTAAACCTTAAAACCCAAAACCTGAAACCCAAAACTTGAAATGAGAGACCTAAAACTCAAAACAAGAAACCCGAAACCTAAAACCCAAAACCCAAAACAAGAAACCCAAAAAAAGAAACCCAAAACCCAAAACCCAAAAATTGAACATCAAGACCCAATACCCAAAACTAGAAAACTAAATCCAAAAACTTGAAAACTTAAAACTCGAAACCCTAAACCCGAAACCTGAAGGCCGAAAACTTAAACATGCAACCTAAAAAAAAAACGTTAAACCCAACACTCGAAACTCAATTTTTGAAACCTAAAAAAGGGAATTCATAACTAGAAACATGAAACTCATAACCCGAAAGCTTCAACCCTAAACTTGAAACCCAAAACCCATAATCTTAACTTGAAAACATGATTTTTTAAAACAAAAACATGAAACACAGAACCAAAAACATGAAACTTGAAAACAAAACCCGAAACCCAAAACCTTACACTCGAAAACAAAAACCGAATACTCTAAACACAAAACCCAAAACCTGAAACTCAAAACCTAGAACCCAAAACATTAACCAGTACCTAAAAATAGACACCAAAAAACCTGAAACCCAAAACACAAACCAATACTTGAAACCCGAAATTTGAAACTCAAAACCCGAAACCTAAAAAACACCCCAAAACCTAAACCATGAAACTCGAACAGTGAAAACTAAAACCCAAACCCCAAATCCTGAAACCCGAAACTCAAAATCAACCCTAAAACACGAAACCCAAAACCGAAAAAAAAGAAACCCAAAACCCAAAAATCAAAAACCCAAAAAATGAAACCCAAGACCCAAAACTCAAAACACAAACCTCAAACCCGAAACCTGAAATGGGAAACCCAAAATTAAAAACACAAAACCCAAATCCTAAAACCCAAAACCAGAAAACTTAAATCTAAACAAAAAACCCGAACCCTGAACCCGAAATCCAAAACATTAATTTCAACCTAGAGACCCGAAACTCAAACGCCAAGCCCTAAACTGGAAACCCAAAACCTAAGACCAAATACCTAAGATCTGAAACACAAAACCCACAACACGAAACTTGAAACCCAAAACCTTAAACTTAAACTCAAAACAAAAAACTTCTAACCTAAAACCACAAAACTAAAACTCAAAACTCGAACCCCAAAACCTAAAAACCATGATTCAAAACTTGAACTCCAAAAAATAAAAACCGATCCCCAAAAGCCAAAACTCGAAACCCAAAACGCGATTCAAAACCTTAAACACAAAAATCGAAACACGAAACCAAAAACATGAAACATGAAACACGTAACTCAAAACCCAAACCCCAAAACCCAAAAATTGAATCCCAAAACTGGAAACTCGAACCCCGACACCCAAAACCTGAACCAAACACTAAAACCTGAACCCAAAAACTCAAAACCTGAACCTTCAAACCAAAAATCCAAATTCAAACTTTGAAACCCAAAACCCAAGTTCTGAACCTAAAACTTGAATCTTAAACCCCAAAACCCAAAAATAGAATACCGAAGCTCAAAATGAGAAACCCAAAACATGAAACCTGAAACTCAAAACCATAAACTTTAAATTCGAAACTCGTACCCCTAAATGCGAAACTCAAAATCTGAACCCTGAACCTCAAAACAAAAACCTTGAAGCCTGAAACTTGAAACCCAAAACTTAAAATTCAGAACTTTAAACCAAAAACCCAAAACCCGAAGTTCAAAAACTAAAATTGATAACATGAACCAAAAAAAACCCGAAAGCCAAAACCTAAAACTTAAACTTCAACCTTAAAACCCAAACGTTGAACCTGAAACCAAAAATTTGAAACCCAAACTTGAACACCAAAACCTGACCCCGAAACTCGAATCCCGAATTTAAACCTTCAACACTGAACTCGAAAATAAACTTTGAACCCTGAGACCTAAAATTTGAACCCCGAACCCTAAACAAGAAACCCAAAACGTTAAACTAGAAACCCCAAACCCGAACCCCAAACCTGAAACCCAAAACATGAACTTGGAACCCCGAGAACCGAAACTTGAACCCGTAAACCCCTAAACCCTAAACCCAACACCCGAAACCTGAAACTGGAAACCTAAAACCCAAAACCCAAAACTTGAACCCAAATTCAAACCTCAAAACCAAAACTCCAAATTTTGAACAAAAATGCAAACCTTAAACCTCGAAACCCAAAAACCAAACCGAAGCTTGTAACGAAAAAATTAAAACTCAAAACTCAAAACTCAAACTCCAAAACTCGTAAAGCAAACCCTGAATTTGAAACCCAAAACCTGAGACCTAGAACCCAAACCCATGCCCCAAAATTTAATATCCATAACCTGAAACCCGTTATCAAAAACTTAACTCACAAAATCAAAACCTTGAAACACATAACTCAAAACCCAAAACCTGAAACCTGAACCCTGTTATAAAAAACTTAACACACAAAACAAAAACCTTGAAACACAAAACTCGAAACCCAAAAACAAAAACCTAAAACTTGAAACCAGAAATACGATACCTAAAACCCAAAACCTAAACACAAAAACCCAAAACCAAAAACCTAAACCTAAACCCAAACGCAAAAACCCAAAACCAACATCCAAAAACGCAGTACGCAAAACAGAAACATGAAACCCAAAACCTGAAACCTAACCTTGAAAACTTAAACCCACAACTTGAACCACAAAAATAAAACCCAACACCCAAAACTAAAACCTCGATACCCAAAACCTAAACCTTAAACACGAAACCCGAAACTTAAAACCCGAAACTTGAAACCTAGAACCTGATCAACAAAACTTGAAACCTGAAACTGAAAAACCAAATACAAACTTCAAACCAAAAACAAGAATCTCGAACCAAAAACCCGAAACCCTTACTTGAAACGCCGAGACCGAAAACTGGAACCGAAAACCGTAAACCAGAAACATGAAACCTACAAACGAAAACATGAAACCCGAAACTCGAAACCCACCTGAAACCCAAAACATAAAACTCAAACCTTAAAACCAAAACCGAAAATCTAACCATAAACCCAAAACTCAAAACAAGAAACTCAAAAGCCAAAACCCAAAACCTGAAACCCGTAAACGAAACCTAAAACTTAAAACCCAAAAATTGAATCCTAAAAACCCAAGCCTAAAAATTGAAAACTGTATCCCAAACCCAAAACTTAAAAACTATTGCTCAAATTTTAATCTCAAAACCCAAAACCCGACCCCTAAAGAATCTGAAAACCCAAAACTCGAAACACAAAAACGTAACCATGAAACCCAAAATTTGAAACTTAACCCATAACCCAAAACACGAAACCCAAATTAAACCGTTGAACCAAAAACATGAACAGTAAACCTGAAACCCAAAACCCAAACATTGAACCCCGAGACCTAAAACTCGAACCCATACAATTAACAAGTAACTTGAAACATTAAATCTGAAACCCTGATCCATAACCCAAACCCGAATTCTATAAATTTAAACACAAAACCTAAAACTCAAACCTTAAAACAAAAAACTTCAACATCAAACCAAAAAATTGAAACATAAACTTTGAAGGCGAGACTCAAAACTCAAACCTAAGCCCTAAACCTGAAAACCCAAAAAACCCAAACACGAAAATATGAAATCTAAAACTGACCTGAAACCTAAAACCCAAACCCAAAACTCAACACCTGAAACTCAAACCTTAAACCTAAACTAAAACCCTAAACCCCTACCAAAAAATCAAAACATGAAAACAAAAACCTAACACCCGAAACTTAAGATCCAATACCTTAGATTTGGGCTTAGGTCATAGGGCTTCGAGATTCAGGTTTTGGGATTTAGGTTTAGGTCTTAGGGCTTAGAGATTTGAGCTTAGGGATTAGGGATTATGTTAGGGCTTTGGGTTTAGGTTTTAAGCTTAGGACTTAGGGTTTATGATTTGGGCTTATGGCTTTGGGCTTAGGGATCAGGGAATAAGGCTTTGGCTTAGGTATAAGGGCTAAGAGCTCAAGGCCCTAGCTTTGGTGTTAGGGGTTAGAGCTTGGGGCTTAAGCTCAAGGATTGAGGTTTGGGCTTTGACTATAGGCTTATGGCTTAGGG
>QAOC01011525.1:17359-28746 GCA_003255005.1 Begonia fuchsioides | reverse complement strand
AAAACTCCTATTGAGTTGTTCAACCTATCAATATTCTCCTTTTGATGTCTTCAACAATTTCTTAGAATACCACTTTGTCAATTAAGCTCATTGGTTGCATGATAAAATGGGAAAACCGAAACTATCTCATTATCGATCTTTAACCCGGTTGTTGTTACCAATCTGTAAGTTTCCGAAACTCATAACTTTCTCTACGAACCTCCAAATCAATAAATTCTTGTTGATATAGTTTCATCAACGAATCTACTTAATTTCATTAGAAGGACTTAAACTCATTTAAAGAACTTATCTCCTTTAAAATCAGATAACTTTGTTCATCATTCAACATTGATAGAACTTACAGTACTTGGAAAAGTCGGGTGTTACAGAGGCCTTCCAAGGATCTCTTTTGAGAATGATAGGATTTGTGACGTATGTCAAATGGGGAAACAAACAAAATCCTCATTCTCTCCGAAATCAGTTATTTCAACCGACAAACCTCTTCAACTTCTTCATCTAGATCTTTTTGGTCCCTCTAGAGTAGCTAGCCTTGGTGGCAAGCATTATGCCTTTGTAATTGTTGATGATTTTTCAAGATTTACATGGGTATACTTTCTTAGATCTAAGGATGAATCTTTTGAGAATTTTGCATCTTTTAGGAAGAGAGTTCAAAATGAAAAAGATCTATCCATAGTAACTATTCGTAGTGATCATGGAGGAGAATTTGAAAATGAGAAATTTGAGCTTCTATGTCTTAAAAATGGAATCAATCATAATTTCTCATCTCCTAGAACTCCTCAACAAAATGGAGTTGTTGAGAGAAAGAATAGATATCTTCAAGAGCTAGCTAGGACAATGCTCAATGAAAACTCTCTCCCTAAATACTTTTGAGCGGAAGCTGTAGCTACGGCATGCTACACAATAAATCGAGTTTCAATCCGCCCTATTTTAGAAAAGACTCTCTATGAGCTTTGGTCAGGCAAATCCCCAAGTGTTAAATATTTTAGGCCTTTTGGATGCAAGTGCTTTATCCTAAATACAAAGGACAATCTAGGAAAATTTGACTCAAAGACAGATCTAGGTATTTTCCTTGGATACTCCTTGTCTAGTAAAGCTTATAGAGTTTTCAACAAAAGAACTCTAGTGGTTGAAGAATCAATGAACGTCTCTTTTGACGAATCCTCACCTCTTGTAGAGAATCAAAATCCAAATATTGATTTGGAAAGAGAAATGGAATCCTTGAGCCTAGATGAGAGTAAGAAAAATTCTTTAGATGTTGTCCCTTCGGAAAGTCCTCCAAGTTCTCTAGAATTAGAACCAATTAGGGCGGTCAATGATGGCTTACCTAAAGAATGGAGGTATTCCAAAAGCCATCCCATAGAGGACATTGTAGGTGATCCTAATTTAGGAGTAAAAACTAGAAGCTCTCTTAGAAACCTATGTGCTAACGTAGCATTTATTTCCCAAGTAGAACCTAAGAAATTCGATGAGGCCATTTTGGATGAAAATTGGTTAATGGCCATGCAAGAGGAACTAAATCAATTTGAGAGAAACCAAGTTTGGGAATTGGTCCCTAGGCCTAAAGACCGCACCATCATCGGAACTAAATGGGTTTTCAAAAACAAGTTAGATGAAAATGGTGTAGTTGTTAGAAACAAGGCTAGGTTGGTTGCTAAAGGTTATAACCAAGAAGAAGGAATTGATTTTGAGGAAACCTTTGCACCTGTGGCCCGAATGGAGTCAATTCGGATGCTACTAGCCTATGCTTGTCACAAGGACTTTATACTCTTCCAAATGGATGTAAAAAGTGCATTTTTAAATGGTTTCATCATGGAAGAAGTATATGTAGAACAACACTTAGGTTTTGAGTCCTTTGAGAAGTTAGACCATGTATTTAAGCTTCATAAAACTCTTTATGGTCTTAAACAAGCTCCACGAGCATGGTATGATCGATTAAAGAGCTTTCTGCTGGAAAGTGATAACGACAAATGTATCATCATTTTCTTAAACACCATCAACCCGAATAATCCCTAACCTAGTTCTAATTCCAACAAATGTCTTCTCATCCAAGGGTTTTGTGAATATGTCTGCTAATTGATCACAAGACTTGACAAATTCCAAAACAATATCCCCTTTTTGAACGTGATCTTTGATAAAGTGATAACGAATTTCTATGTGCTTGGTTCTTGAGTGAAGGATTGGGTTTTTCGAAATGTTAATGGCACTCGTGTTATCACACAAAATAGGAATTTTAGAGAATCTTAGGTTGAAGTTCTCTAGAGTTTGCTTCATCCAAAGCATTTGAGCACAACAACTACCGGCTGCGATATATTCGCTTTCGGCAGTTGAAAGAGCAACTGAATTTTGCTTCTTTGAAAACCAAAAGACTAAGGACTCTCTCGATCACAATGAAAATGATCTTATATGATTTACAATGAAGAGAGAGTAAGAGAAAAGCTAACTAGAAATTTTGGCAGAGTTTGGACGTGCTTTTCTCTCTCAAAAATTGGCTTTTTCTTTTGGCTTCTCGTCTGCAATTTATAGATTTTCCGTCTGTCAGACTTCGAGCTTTCGACATATATTCGGGGGCTGTCGACATAGAGATAGCCGTTGAGACTCATAAGGAAGTAGCCGTTGAAGAATTTTCCTGTCGTTGGTCTTGACCGGTCGACATAACTTTGGAGCTGTCGACATGACTTCAGTATCTCGAAGTTCTTCGGTCGACATCTACTCTTGGCGGTCGACATGGAAAACTCTCTGGAATTTGTCCGGTCGACATAAGTTCTTTAACTGTCGACAGAACTTCAGTATCTCGAAGTTCTTCGGTCGACATCTACTCTTGGCATTCGACATGGAAAACTCTATGGAATTTAGCCGGTCGACATAAGTTCTTTAACTGTCGACATAACTTCTAATTTCTTCTTCCGCTGGAAACTTAAACGGTCGACATATGTTCCTAACGATCGACAGACAATTTGTCTCTGGATTACAAGCGGTCGACATAAGTTTCGTCCGGTCGACATACGATCCAATGTCTTGAACTTTAATTGTCTTCAACCGGTCGACATACTTGATAGGCGATCGACAGAACTTCTTACCTGTCGACATAAGTTGCTTCTGCGACACTTCTATCCGTGCGGTCGACATATTGAGCAGTTCGGTCGACATAGGCTTTAAAAATAACTTACCGAATTCTGCAGCACTTGCTAGACTTTAATTTTATCTTTCATACATAATTAACATAGTTATCATTAAAAATAATTGATTGCTTTAAAACCTTTTAAAGCCAACAAAGATGTCTACTTTAAGTCATCTAAAGAGAGTAAAATCAAATTACCATTTGAAAACCTTGTAATAATTCAAATTCTAAAACTGTACAGATTTGTCCGAAATTTGGAAATCTTGATACAACTTTAAAATTCATGCACTAGCAACCATTCTAAACCAACCCAAGCACTTAGATATCAATATAGGGTAAGAATTGATACCTTAAAGGAAAGAAAACTTGCACCAAAGTTTCTAAATTCGTGGCTTCCCTGTTTTCCTCTTTTCTTGCTTCGATAGTGCACTAAATCTCACTTTTATGCACTAAATAGCCTCACACACTTCAACTATCCTCAAATCTTCACTTTTCTCCTACAAAACTAGAGAGAACTCTAGAGAAGGAGATGGATTTCGTGGTTTTCCCCATCTGATTGGAAACCCTCTTCATAAAAAGCTAGGGCGAAGGTGGAGAAAGCATGAGGTGTTTTCTCCTCATTCCACCGTACTTAAGCTGCTCCCAAAATTCACCAATGATATTTTTTTAACTTTAATAATAACATTTTGATTTATATTATTTTTACACAAAAAATTAGGTAGAGGTGGAGGAAAGAATGATGTGTCCTTTCAAGTAGGAAGTGTCCATTCAAGTAGGAGGTGTCCATTCAAGTAGGAGGTGTCCATTCAAGTAGAAGGTGTGCATTCTAATAATCACTAATTAACTTAGGTTAATCTTATGATTGAGAGTTTTATTTATTCTAACTTTCCTTCAAACCCTTCATACACGTAACAATTTTTTTCCCTTCATCGATCACAACTTCTAATTTACCATACCATCAAAACTAAATCACAAGATCATTGTACCATACACAAAAAGCAAGGGTGTTACAATTAACTTTCTCATCTTTCTCAATCTTTGCATAATCATACATATCTTCAATTGTTCGGATCCACTCTTTAGCACAAGTTGGATATGTTGCCTGTCCATCGAAGTTAAGTGGATGAAGTAGTCAAAATATTTCACAACTTAACTCTCCAGCAACATTCGAACAAAAACCTCTTTGTTCTTCCTTTGCCATATATCGTTCTAATTGCTGAAACTGACAATTCATTATATCAGATAGTTTTTTAATTGCATCATCTATGCCTTCCATTTCCCTTCTTTATCCTATTGGCATATTGAACTAAGCCTTAACAATTTAGCAACCAATAAATACAAACAATAATATAATCATTAACAAACTTACAGTGTATGAAGTATCTCCATGTGAAGGCTTGTGCTGTAAGGCAGTCTGCAGAAATGATTTTAAAACCCGGTGTGGTCTGATACCATAACTGTGACATCCCGTTTTTCCCTTGCTTAAATTTTTTTTCTTTTTGTAAACACATATACTAACTTTAAACAATTTAAGGCAAAACTTATCAATTTGAAATCCTTGAAAAAAAATACAGCGGAAGACTTTTATTTAACTTCATCAAAATCGATTCTATTTGTAATAAGTAACCAAAACATACTTGTACTTTAACATTAAAACCAAGTTATTACAAAACAGTTATAGACCAAACATAATATTATACATTAGTTTTCAAACAAAATATTTTCATTTACATGGGTCGCCCACCGGTCAAAATTGCACTAACAGCTGCAAACTTCCACAGTGGACGTACTTCACCACCTCAAGCATCTATCCATGAAAAGTAGAATCCACAATATCTATCTCATCACCTACAGTACAAAGCTTATCTAATGAGCCTAACGCTCAAGTTAATCAATAATAATAAAACATTTATGAGACCTTTATGCATATACTGTTTTATAAAAACAATGCAATTTCGGTATCGTTCATTTCTTTTCTTTTCTTTCACTAAACAGTCAAGTTAATGTGGGTAATACCGTCTAGGGGAGAGTAGGCACCATTTGGTCCAACCTCTTGGGACAACCAAACTCAAACCCCGCCCAACATATAACTATTTACGTACATTTCGTTCATTTTACTCTTTCATTGGTTTGATCGTTTAAGGTACCACAGGAGAGAGTAGACAGCATTTGGCCTCCCTCGAGGCAGTCTAACTAAAGCTTCTCCTTCAACGACTTGTTGCATATTATCATGAAAATCATGGATGGAAATCATTTTCGTATTTTTCTTAAAACCATGATGCATGAATAATTAAAATGCATGAACATTTTAACATGCAATAAAATATATAATTCAAACATTGCAAGCATTCTAAACATGTATCTTCATTCTAACACCACAAATCAATCAATCATCAAACAAGGCACACCAACATATCCTCAAATAAATTGAGGTAGGTGTATTGTGCAATACACCCCAAACAATCTAGAATATTGCAAAATCATAAAATTCTAATTTTTGTAATGTAGTCCCTTTTAGGGCCAATCACATGCAACATTAACTTACCTTAAATCCTTAGCCTTATTGAAAAAAAACTTGATCAATATGTTGCTGCACTTGAAAACCTAAAACAAAAGTAACATAATTCATTAATTTTAAAGTATTGCTTTGGTATAACATGATCTTCAATCGATTGTAACTTTAGGTAGACTAATCCAAATAATGCGATTCAGGTGTCTGAATGTTTCTTGAGATGTCGACTCTAATTCATCTGAAGACATCAAAGTAATTTGAAGCATCTAAACATACGTTATTTTCCTAATTTAAAAATTGTCCAGAATACATTATTTTAGTGTAACTGTTGCATAACAGAAACTTCAACCGGTCATAACTTAAGCTCTAAAGCCTTATGGCATTGTTCTTAGAGCTTAGGGTTTAGAGCTTTGGGCTAAAGTATTATGATTTTTTGGTAAGGGCTTAGGGCTTATGTATTAGGGCTTAATGCTTAGGGCTAGGGATTAGAGCTTCAGCTTTAGGCTTAGGTATTAGGTTTTAGGGAGTTGGGCTAAAGAATTAGGGTTTTGGGGTTAGGGCTTAGGGCTTATGTATTAGGCCTAATGCTTAGGGTTAGGGATTAGAGCTTGGGCTTTAGGCTTTGTGCTTAGGAATTTAGGCTTAGTAATTAGCACTTTGGGCTTTGGGCTTTGGGCTTTGTGTTTAGGGCTTTGGGCTTTGTAGTTAGGAATTTGGGAATAGGGCTTATGCTTGTGTTTTGGGCCTAGGGCTTAAAACTTCTGTCTTACAGCTTAGAGCTTAGGGCTTTGGGAATAGGGCTTAGGGTTAGGGCTTAGAGCATAGGGGTTTGGGCTTACACCGCAGTGCTTATGGCTTAGGACTTAAGTATTAGGGCCTATGGTTTAGGGCTTTGGGATTAGGTCTTAAGGCTTAGGGCTTATGATTTAGGGCTTTGGGCTTATAGTTTTGGGATTTTGGATTAGGACTTGGGCTTTGGGCTTTGGGCTTAGGGCGTGGACTACGCTCTTAGGGCTTCGGGCTTAAGGTTTATGATTTTAGGCTTAGGGCTTAAGGCTTAAGGTGTATGATTTTGAGCTTAGGCCTTAGGGTTTTTTTCATAGGGCTTATGTCTTATGGTTCAGGGTTTTGAGGTTGGGGCTTAAGGCTTAGAGCATTGAGCTTAGGGCTTAAGGCTTAGGTGACATGAAAATTGGATGGAGAAACGAACACTTTTTAGATCGTGTGGAGAAGGGTGGAAATCCAGATGTCCAAAAAACATAGGGAACTTGTGGATAGAAGATCTCAAAAACGGTGGTGGTATTTGGCCTGAAATTCTGAGGAGGCGTAAATGGAGAAGGGTATAAGGTAACCTCGAAATATGAAAGAAATATCACGAGTAGCATAGAAGATATGTAGACGGGAGTGAAAATGGACAGAAGGTAGCCAGAAAATGGTATGTGCGGGTAGATTCGGAAAAATATGGGCTTTCGAGATGAAGAATCGAAGGAAGAGCTAATGATCTACACACTCAACCTCAAGACCACGAGTGTGGTTGAAGATACGTAGTAAGGATAGGTCCTCCTAGCTTGGAAGGATGACCAACTCCGGGGTTGCTCTCGGTTGCAGGAAGTCCACAGGGAAGGCCGAGTCTTGGGATCAGAAGATCGCCAACGAAATTGTCAATGCAAAGCAAAGTTTTTTTTTTCAAATTAACCAAAACTGCCACAATGCTCAGGGAGTTGAGCTTAAAACATGCACAAAGCTGCATGGGAAAAGGACTCAAATCGGATGGCTCATGGAAGCTTACCTGATTTGACCACGCACAAAAAAAGGGAGGGAAAAGTGACCCCTTGACAAAACTGATTTGGGAAAACTCTAGGTCAGCATCCCCACCTACGTGAGCCACCTTAGAGCCACCAAAATGCAGCTTAATTAATAGGACTGCCACTCCTAAGATGATACCCTAAGGGAGTCAAAAGACTCTCATGCAAAGGCATGCAAAAACCAACGTTAAATTTATGCACAAAAAGAAACACACAAAAACTTAAAGTAAAAAGTCTCCCTCCTCTACTTCAATTGGTCTTGGGCTTGCTTTCCATTGGGCTGGTCACCTTATAATCATCCTCAAAACTCCCTTGGAAGGCCCAACTTGGGTTTGGGATATTAAGAATGTCTGCTAGTTTCTCAATGTAATTCACGAAGTGCTTGGGCCTCTCTTGGTCAATTAGGGTTGGTTCCACAATTCTAAATCCTTGCATAAGCTTCCTTACAAAAAGGGCACACGTGTTAGAAAATTCCCGAGCTCAGGCTCGGGTAATGGCTCCAAGATGTTTGGTTAAGGGGGAGGTATTTCGATGTCATTAGGGCTATGTTCTTTTGGTTTAGCACTAAGGGCTAAGGACTTAGCATTTATGGCTTTGCACTAAGGGTTTTGGGCGTAGTGCTTAGGATTTTAAGCATAGGGTTTAGGGATTTAACCTTTGAGCTTTGAGCTTTGGGCTAAGAGCTTCGGCTTAGGGCTTATGCATATTGTTTAGGAATTAGAACATAGAGTTTAGGGGATTAGGATTAGGGATTAGGGCTTAGGGCTTTCGGCTTAAGGCTTATGGGATTGGGCTTAGGGCATAGGCATTTGGGCTAAAGGATTTGGGTTTTGGGGTTAGGGCTTAGTTATTTTTATTAGGGCTTAGTGCTAAGGGCTAGGGATTAGAGCTTGGCCTTTGGCCTTTGTGCTTAGGATTTGGGCTTAGGGTTTATAGCTTTAGGCGTTTGGCTTTCAGGTTAGGGCTTAAGGCATAGGGGTTTTGGTTTACGTCTTAGGGCTTAGGACTTTACGATAAGGGGTTAGGGGTTAAGGCTTAGGAATTAGGTTTCAAGGGTTAGAGCTTAGGATTTAGGGCTTTGGGCTTAGGGCTTAGGATGAAGGCTTAGGGCTTAGGGCTATGGGATTTGGTGTTTGGGCATTGAGATTAAGGCTTAGGGCCTTCGGGATTTTTGCTTATGGCATAGAGCTTTGGATTAGGTGTTAGTTGTTAGGGCTTAAGGCTTACAAATTAAGGCTTTGTGCTTAGGGTTTAGAATTTTGGGCTTAGGCCTTAGGGCTTTATCCTTGGGCTGAGAGCATAGGGCTTAGGGTTTTGAGATTAGGGCTTAGGTATTAGGGCTTTGGGGTTAGGGCTTTTGAGTTATGGCTTTGGGCTTAAGTTTTATGGCTAAGTGCTTAGGGCTTTTAACTTAGGGTTTAGGGTTATGTGCTTAGAGCTTATGGCTTAGGCTATAGGCTTAGGGAATAGGACTTAGGGATTATGGCATTGGGCTGAGGTCGATGGGCTTTAAGCTTAGGGCTTTTTGCTTAAGGCCTAAGGCTTTAACTTTAAGACTTAGGGCTTTGGGCTTAGGATTAGAGCTTCAAGCTTAAGGGTTAGGGATTTAGGCTTAGGACTTATGAATATAGGCTTAGGTCTTAGGGCTTAGACCTTATGACGTAAGGTTTACAGTTTCAAGATTAGGGCTTAGAGCATTGAGTTTAGGGCAAGGGTTTTATACTTACGGCTAAGGATTTAGGGCTTTGGGCTCAGAGTTTTGGGATTAATTCTTATGGTTTTGTGCTTTATGGTTAAGGCTTTGAACTTGGTTCTTATAGCTTTTGGCTTTGAGCTAAAAGCTTAAAACATAGAAGTTTGGGCTTAGGGCTTATGGTTTTGGAATTCTAGCTTAGGGCTTAGAGCTTAGGACTTAACACTTTGGGTTTAGGACTTATGGGTTTGGGATTAAGTTGTATGGTTTTGGGCTTTGGGGTTATGGCATTGAGCTTTGTCTTATGACTTAGTCCGTGGGATAACGGCTTATGATATAGATGTTTGGGCTTAAGGCTACTTTGGCATTAGGTTTAGGGCTTAGAACTTATGATTTAGGACTTAGGGCTTTGGGCTTTGGGCTTTGGGCTTTGGGCTTTGGGCTTTGGGCTTAGGGCTTTGGGCTCATTGACTAAGACTCAGAGCTTTAGGCTTTTAGTTTAAGGCTTTGGGCATTGGGCTTAGGACTTTTTGCTTAAGGGTTACGACTTAGGACTTTCGTCTTATCAATTGGCGCTTAGGGTTTAGGGTTTTGTGCTTTGGGCTTACGACTCAAGAATTAGGGCTTCGAGCGTAAGGCTTAGGTGTTTGACTAAAGTGCTAGCCTTAGTGCTTAAGTCTTAGGGCTTTGGGCTTGACTCTTAGGGGTTAGGGTTAGGGTTTTACAACTTAGAGATTAAAGCTTAGGTTGCAGGGTTTATGGATTAGGGCTTAGACATTTTGGCAGAGGGCTTAGGTCTCTGAACTTTGGTCTTGGGACTTTAGGCTTCGAGCATTGGATTAAGGGCTTAGGCCTTAGGCCTTAGGGCTTACTGCTTAAGACTTAGGTCATAGGGCTCAGTGCTTAGGGCTTTAGGCTTAACTTACAACTTTGGGCTTTGGATTTAAGGCTTCGAGCTTTGGGCTTTGGGCTTCGAGCTTAGGGAGTTGGGCTTAGGGCGTACGACTTTGGGCTTTTGCCTTATGGCTTAGGGCTTAGGGTTTCAGGTTTTGTGCTTGGGGCTTACGACTTTGGCCTTAAGTCTTAGGAATTAGAGCTTTGAACCTAGAGATTTAGGTTTAGGGCTTTGGGCTTTTAGTAAAGGCTTATGGATTTCGGCTAAAGGCTTTAAGCTTCTGGCTTAGGAATTATGGCTTAGGGCTTAGGGATTATGACTTAGGGCTTAGGGTTAAGGCTTTTGGGCTAAGGGCTTTGGCTTAAGGTTTAGGGCTTTGGACTTTTAGCTAGGCGTAAAGGTTTAAAATTTTGGCTTAGGGTTTAAGCTTTGGACTAACCGCTTATGACATAGAGGTTTGAGTTTAGGCCTTTGGGCTTCGTTATTTAAGCTTATAGCTTAAAACTTTGGTCTAAGAGCTTCGAGCTTAAGGCTTTCTGCTTTGTGATTAGGAGTTTTGGCATAGCACTTAAGGCTTATGGGTTAGGGCTTTGGGATTTAGGCTTAGTGCGTCAGGCTTTGGGCTTAGGTCTTATAGCTTTTGGCTTTTGGCTTGGCGATTATGTCTTACTGTATAGGTATTATGTCAAATCCTATTTTCATACTTACTTTTTATGCATAATAAAATACTTTTTTAACACATTTTATAAAAACTACTAGTCCCCTTATTAGCGAGTCTTCTTCTTCTCGGCATGATTTTAACTAATCCTAACATTATCACATTTAATGCATATAAACTCAATTAAACATTTCATATAAAACAATACTTATAGTGAGTGAAGTATTCCCGTGCGAAGCTTGTATCGTTAAGTAGTCTACAAAATCGATTTTAAAACCTGGTGGGCTCTGATACCATACTTGTCACATCCCATTTTCATACTTTCTTTTTATGCATAAGAAAATACTATTTTAACACATTTTATAAAAACTACAGCAGAAGACTTAATGATAGTTAAATCCATTCCATAAGAACACCAATTAACCATATAAAATTTCTTAATCAAACATTGTATTTGTTCAAAACATAAGGTTAATTTACAAACTTTGATAAATATGTATTATCAATCTCTTTTAAACATTACACATTTCAAAACACTTATTTTAAACAGTAAACATCAAAATACATCTCCCACCGGTCGTCACTTAACGATCCAAGCATCAGCACCGGCTATACCTCCTCCACCACGTTGTATCAATGATAAGGAAAAACCTCCTCACCACTAATCTCATCACCTACAATACAAAGCTTAATCTAATGAGCTTAA